>AJFL01000190.1:0-25923 GCA_000467735.1 Rhytidhysteron rufulum CBS 306.38
TAGCATCTCCAGATTGCTCCATCTCACCAAACACGTCCTCGTTTACCATCTGAGAGATGCTCATGGGGGAAGGGTGGACGGGGGGGCGGTCATAGTAAGAGGCAGATGATTTCCGCCGAGAACGTACACTGTCAACCCAGGTCAACTGCTCACCAAACTCACTCCCATCTTCAGTGACGACCACCGTGTCATCCAGCGGGGGATTAGAAAGGGTGTTAGTCCCACTGGCGGCCCGCTTGCCTTTCTTTTTCTTTTTCTTACTTTTTGATTGGCCAGTCAGAGAGGTTTCTGCGATTGGTGATGTCGGAGGTGGCTCTACAGGAGCGGTCTGAGTTGCGATAGGAGTGTCTTCAATAGTCGACTGCACTGACGGCTGAACAGACAGATGCTCGGGCAACACAACAGGAGATCCTATCACTGTAGATGTACTACTAAGGCATTCCTGGTTTTCGATTGTTTCTCCCTTCGTACGTGTCGCGATTCCAGAAACATTTTCATTAAGAACGGCCGGTGTATGAGGAGCAGTATGATACACAACAGGCGTAGTTGGACTGTCAACATCTTGCTCAGGTGCCATATCACCAAAGCGTAACATTGCCAGTCCTGCATGAGTAGACGGCATTCGATTGGTTTTAGGTAATGTCAGAATTGGAATGGGGACCTTGGCCGCAATGATCTGTTGCTTTTTCTCTTTCTGACCATCCTCCTTCCTTAGTACAAGACCTAGGCCCTTCCATTTACCCTCCTTTGTAATTGTCTTGGATTGTTTTACGCTTTTCTCGCTATGTGAACCATCCATAATCGATGTGGGTTTAGCGATCGAAGGTGTACTTGGCTGGACAAATGTATCAAGAGGAGCTAAACCAGGAGCCAAGACGGCCTGTGTCTGTGTTACTGGTGAAATTGGCTGCGAAAATTGAGTGGTCTCCAATCCATGATCGGTGTGAATAGGGGGAGTGATGTTACCCTTCATTCGAGAAACGAGACCTGGTTCAACACCGGTAGGAGAAGCTTGAGCTTTTTCCTGCTCCTGGTCCTCGGCAGGAGCCTTCGCTGTGAGCGTCTGGACTCCATCCCCTTTGTCATCCCCATTGTCATCCCCATCGTCATCCTCAATGACGTCTGCTTTGCCCACTGAGCCATTAGTCTTCGTTGCCTCGCTGTGATGAGTTTCTCCAGCTTGAACTTTGAGTTCGTCGCCCTGGCTCGACTTCGATACAGATGGGGCGCCATCTTTACCAGGGTCCTTCCCTTTACCTTTCTTCTTGTTTTTCTTCTTAGCTTGTTTCTGTTGATTGGTCTTGGCAAACGGATGAAGTGATTCAGTCTGTTTAGCTCCAGCTCTAGGTTTCTCTTTGCTAGGGGTAGCTTTCTGAGTTTCGGGTACTTTGTTGAGCTCCTGAGGTTGGTTGTCTGCTTCTGGCATCATGGTCGTTAGATCTGCATGAAGGACCTCGAACGATTTGGTCTCAGGGTCTTCATCTTCAATTATATCCGCGGTATGATTTTCGCATTCGCCGTCTGATTGTGATCCTTTCGCGGTAACAAAGCTGCTATCAATTTCGTGCTGTTCATCTGTCTGAACACTGGAAATAGGTTCGACCAAGGTAGATTGCGAAGTATCGCTCGTGTCAACCGTTGGATGATCATTTGGTGAAATATCTCCTGACGGTTCATCACCCATAATGTCACACCTCAATTCAATCTGCTTCTCGTTAGCAATGCCGAGAGCACCTGGAGCAGACGAGGGGTGCTCTACTGTCTCATCTCCGCCCAGAGTGGCAGACGGTTCAGTGGGAATTTCGTTCAATATCTCCGTAGACAACGCCAGCTGTTGATCATGCTCTGGTGAAACTTCATCATGGACGTGGATGACCTCGTGGGTACCCTCGCTATCATTGACCTTTGCTGTCTTCATTTCAGGGGGTTCGCTAACGAGACCCTCGGACTTGCTAGGCTGGGCAACGTGTGTATCTTCAATAGATTTCGCGTCTTGAGCTGGAGTCAGGGTCTCCTGTCCGATGGAATTAGAGGTGTGTTCCCCTTGTTTCACAGCTTTCTCAATGGGTAGAAGATGATCTTCAGCCTTGGTGTCGACTTCCTCAAGAACAGTAGCTTTGATCGATTCTGTCGACTTCTTCTTTTTGTTCTTTAGCTCGCTCTTTGCTGTTTGTTTCGAGGGAGTCTTGCTCAGAGATGAAACATCCACAGTCCCGGACTTGCCATCAGAAATTGCGGTAGATGTTTCTGTTGAAGCAACATCTTCAGATGGAACCTTCGACTTCTTTTGGGGTGAAGCTTGACGGGGCTTCTTTACCTCAGAGCTACCGGCGACTTTGCGTGGAATTGTTTGATGTTGCAAGTCGCTCCTTGCATCTTGAGGCGAGTATTTTGTATCGGTCGCTTCTGCCGTCTTATGGTCAGTGGAAATAGGGTTGGCTTTATGGGACAGAGCTGAGCCCAATGCGTCCCTTCGCGCATCGGTCTGAGCCGCGCCATTTTGAGAAATGGGAGTTTGGTGCTCGTGAATCTTGGTCGGGGTCTGGTTTGCCCCAACAAAATCCTGACTACGATAGCTTGAGTGAGCTATGTGAGAATACGAGCCATGTCTACCTCGCCTAGGGGACTCCCTGGGCTCATAGAAGTGCCTGGGAACTTGTATGGATAAAGTAGTACCCTGAAACTCCATCAAATGGAGAGACAATGCCTTCCTAGTGTCCTCAACGGAGAAGAAGTTGATATAGGCAATGGGAACCTCCCGCTTATCAAGTTTAGTACGGATGTCTTTGACCTTGACATGAGCATGCTTTTCAAAGTGCTGCTTAAGCTGGGCTATATCAAGATTTCCTGGAAGCTCGCATATCCACAATTGGTCGACACGTTCGTTCTTTGGCCCAATCCAATCTTTACCACAGCCACGCTCATGATCATTCGGATAAGAGTATTCAGTAGGTGGGTTGAACATTGAGGGACGCATTGCTTGCGATATCGACTGCGAGTAGGGTTCGAAAGGAGGGAACGGCTCGGTATCTTGTGCCATGCCACCATATTGACCACGTCCATACGAGCCACCGGAATATTTGCGTCCCCTACCACCATTCCCTGACATATTACCTGGCATGTTGCCGCGACCCCTCAGGCTCTTGTTTGCACGCGGTGGAATTTCCGAAAACCCTGGATTAGTGGCACCATATGGATTGTATATCTGTTGTTGGCGCTCGCTAAAGTTTCTGGCATTCCAACTATCACGACGCAAATCAATGTTGCTAGACTGTTCCATTCTATTGACTGGGGGGTTCGTGGGATATCGAGCATTGGTAATGTCTGCTATTTGGTGTGGAGCTGCCATCGGGTTCACGTAAGTTTGGGGAGGTTGTCCAATACCACTGACATCAGTAGCTAACATAGTGGGTGTTATAAGCATTGGTGTATAGGGTATCTGGCCTGATGGAGAATTTGCCATGAACTGCGGCTTCATATACGAGGACATTTGGTCTTGAATACGGTGGGAAATGTGTGCAGGAGGTCCGAACATTCCTTGCGGCGGCAATGCTACTATATGTGGTGTAGTCGCCATTGAAGGTGATTGATAGCCAGCGGTCTGCATTGGCAGTTGGCGGACGCGGGAGTCATTGTAAGGCATCCTAGGACCGACGTTCTCGGGTTGAGAAGACGCAATTGGACGGCTTGGCAGATGCGGCGTATTATTGTACGAAGCTGAACCGGGTCGCGAAGCACGACGGGATACATCCATCACGATTGGATTGACGGTCGGTGTCGGATGAGCTGTTGCGGGCACACTGGTGGAGGTCGCTGCGTTCCTGGGAGCCGTTATTACGTTCAATGAGGCCTGCGTATTGATTGACACGGGCATCTTTGCACCGCTAGAGGCCTTTTGCGCGGCTGGTTCTATCTCTTCTGTATTGACCTGCCCTTGACTTGATGTTGCCGCCTCGGCAGAAACAGCACGTCGTGCATTAGCATGGGAATGTTCTGGAGTAATGATCGGAGCACTAAGCGGCTGTGTAGTATCAGGCTTGAGGATCTCAAGATCTACAAAGTCGTGATGGTCAGTATAGCCATTTGCAACATGAGAAGGCTGTAACTTACGATAGGTAGCAGCAACAGTTCCCACATCTTCAATCGGCTGACCTGACTCGCTGGAAGAAGAGACAGGCGGAAGCCTTGTGTTAATAGGCACTTCATTTTCGACGTGCTTAGCATCCATGTTTTCTTTTTGCATTGCTTTTGGACTCCGCTCATGCTGTTGGTTTCCGGTCGCTTGATTTACTTTCATCGCTTGTTGGTGAAGATAGACCTGCTCTAGGCTAAGGCGCATAATGTTGATGGAATGCCACAAGAATATACGACCATGCACTTTGATCTCGTCATCATTGAAAACCTGGTCGACAACTTCAAGCGGTTTCTCGTTGTCAAACACCAGTCCTGTACAGAGGAACTCCAGCCTGTCCTTGTTGCTGTCGGACCACTGTATGTTGAAATTTCTGACGCGGTTGATGTTTATCGTGCCGATGTAGTTGATAACATCCTGGAGAAATGCAGGCGACTCGAGGTGAATATCGTAGTCGTCCCAGAAATCCCGTAGATCACACTGCGGGAAAATCTCGCCATACTGTTTGGGATGTTTTTGTTGCAGCCGACGAGCGAAGTCACGGATGCCTTCTTCCCTATTGCTCCGCACAATGACGGGGGGGAAAGGGGGCTTCATATCGTTGCGAGGCTCACGGCAGCCAAGGTTTGTCGAGAAGATGGAGGCCATTGGGGGTTGGAGTTGTGTTGAACCGCCAAACGGGCGTGGATAGGATAGGACAGGACAGGACGGGCGAGGAAAGAAACGACCTCGAGCGGTCAAGAAAGGAAGGAGCAAGAGGCGTCGCGCGAGGTACCTTGGGTGGAAATCCACGCGCAACAGGAGAGCGTGCTGTTTGACAAGTTGACAGTGACAACACTTGAAGGAAGACGGCGACGTAGAAAAAGGTGGTGTTGGGGTTGGGGTTGTAGGGTGTGAGTGTGAGTGTGAGTGGGGGTGCGGAAGAAAGTGTTGTGAAGTCAACAAACAAGACGAAGGCGACAGCGACAGTGGCCGCAACCTCGCCTTCACCGGCACGTCTTGACGCCACCCACCAACGCGCGCTACCTAGGCACGTAGGAAACGTGCTCTCTCGGCAGACAACCTTCGAATTCTATCCCGTGACTTGAGAAGATGTGACGAGAGAGGAAATCAACAGCAGAACTTCCTACTTAACCCCCGACAGATACACGCTGACGTGAACTAGTCATTGGGTCGTTTTATTCATGACGGTTGGAAGCTGAAGAAGGAGAAGAAAGTCACAAGTAGTGAAGGAGGAAACACCAAATTATACCACCTCACTGTTGCACCAAGGCCTCCACGCCAATTTTAAGCAACGGCGTTTGTAATGCATGCATGCTGTTTGTTCTTCTTGGGCGACTGCATAATCTGACAATATGAACTTTTACCATTACCAATTCGTATGCCGGCTTTCCAGCCTATTCCTCTTAGAGAGAACTTTTGAATGCTGCATTACAAGTACAGAAGTCAACCATTATCTATGTATCAATGGAGCAAAAATTGATATGTTCATATTCGACTTCCCAATTTATTTGCTGATTTGACTGTGGTTAGTTTCTGATAATATCCCTCCGTGACAACGCAACTCACATAGTGAATGGACATAATTATACGGAGTCTGTCTCCTTCGGGATTTGCTTGATCAGAGCAAGAATTTCACTCTCATTCTCGCCAACGACTGTCGCGGTTAAATCCAAGTTTATCACTTTAGAGATGGGCAAAATCTTACCAGCCTTTCCTTGATGCCAATCGACCACCTGATCGAGATGAGTTAGCACATGCGCGTCACGTCATCTGGTCACACTCACTAAAGGTCTCTGAAAAGCTTCTGTATCCTCCTTGATCTTCCGCAAAGCATCAGATTCATCTCTTGCTCCTCTGACGACCCTTCCCGCAGCTCCACTGCCTCCCAGGTACTCAAGGATACTCTTGAGTTGATCACCCGTCGGCGGGGCTTCCTGTACATCTAGATCAAACTCCGTGCGCTCGAGTTTCGTTTGTGAATTGTGTGAGCTAGCCTGGTCCTCGGTGGCATGGGCGACGGAGTGGGCGTTCATTTGCTTGAGGAGAGTGAGGACGCGGGCGGAGGCGGGCGCAGAGGGCTTGTGGAAGAGAGTTACGACATCCTTTGCGCCGTGCTAACATTGAAATCAGTAACATGAAATCTGCAAGGCAATGGATTATGTTCACCTCTTTGAATAGTTTTTTGAACAATGACATTGTTGCGGTTTATCGGGCAATGGAAAATTGAGTATATGGGGGTTGTTCGTAGATGTAACTGTGAGCTTGGTAAGAGGTGCGGGAAGCTTTGAGGTGCAGTTAACTAAAGCTTGAATGACGTTTGATGGGTGGTCTGCGCGTCGCTAAATTACCACCTAGGTATTACTAAGGCACCTCCGCATCTTAGCTGAGTGTCTTGTGAACGATCCTATGTCTTGGAGAGTACCTGAGGTGAACGCGGCCCCGTGGACCATAAGGTCTGATGCGTAAGTACCGCATTCGCCTACCGTTGGTGATGAAAGTGAAGATAAGTTTGTCACATGATGAGCTTGGGCATGTCAAATATGAGCTGCTTATTAGGGATCATTGAATATTCTCGACGTCAAGGTACATTTACTTGGGCTTGTATGACAAGTGTGTGACATTAATGTAAATCCCATTACATGCATAATGTGATTCACAATAAATTATCAACAGCGACGAGCACAACATGTAGAGGCATTGGATGGAGCATAAGACTTTGATTTCACGTAAAGTCCATGAAGAAACCCGAATATACATTCATACGCCAACCATATGCCCCTTTCCTCCCAAAGCCTCAGGGATCCGTCCTATTGGTCGGAATCGAAACGGATTTGTCCATTATTCACCTCGACAATCCGGTTCCCATAGCCTTTGATCCAGAGTCATAGCCGTTCTGGAAAAATAAGATGCCGTTCAAACATTTCCGGGGGAGTAGCGTATCCACCCAAGTCTCCTACTCACGCCCTCCTATCGATTTGACTTGTCTATGATGTAGGGTTGGGGTTCATCTATATCATATCAGTATTTGAACGTTCGTGATGTAGATGGAAGAGGGGTATTCTGTACCTTCCTCTTGCCGCCAGTCATGGTGACGTTGACGAATCGGCGGGTGTATGTTATTCTCTTCTTGGCGCGGCCCTTGGGGGTCTTCTTCTTCTCTTGAGGCTCGACCTGATCATCAAATTAGCCTTCCCATCTCTGATGCATATTTCCAAAACGTCGTGGCGTGGGGGGAAAGAAGTTGTAGGCTGAACGGCGCCTCCATCCTGCACACTCCGTTCGGGTACATGTATGATCAAAAGACCGAGCGTACCTTTGGTGTCTGAGACTTGACCTTTCCGGCACGAGCGAGGGATCCGTGAACTTTACCCATGATTGCGGTTTATGGGTGCGGTGGTTTCGATGATTGAAGGCTTCCGAAGGCTGTCTGTCCTGTGGTGTGGCAAAGCCCAAAAGTCAGCGGCAGCCCAGGGAAACAAGGACGGCGATGGGATTTTCGAAAGTTGAAGAGGATGATTTGATGCGATAGGGGAGTCGTGGTTGAGGGGGACTTACAAGGTCGAAAACGTTGTCGTCGTGGATGGGGATGGGATCTCTGTGGGGGTGGGCGTTCAAGTTCAAAATTCGAAGGTTCGCTTGTGGGCAGACCGGGCACGTGATTCCGGATGAGTCATCCATGCCAGCAGCCACAGCAGTGCTTCAACGGCTTCATATCAATCCATGGATGGATCTTATCAGATGGAAAGGATCAACGCTAGGCCGAACAACAAGTCAGCAATCAGGTCAAGTTTTCAACCCAACACCAACTCGTTTGCAATATCACCACCTGGGCATTGCTTAACTTGATCATCCAAGCAATTAGAGAGTGCCGTTTCTATCTCACCGCCACAAACAATCTTGTTCTGCTAATCGCATAGGTTACTTAAGCAGCCTTCCCTCGGCCTTCCGCCTCACCCCTCTTCCTCACCCATGCGTAGCTTCTATTGACCTCATATCAACTCACAGGCCGACTGCGGTCAACCACGTAGGAATCGCAGGCTATCTTTGATTTTTGCATAAATTTCTGACACTGCACTTATCGCATCCTTCCAAGCACCCCCTCGCCCATCGAACAACTCTCCAAAATGCGACTCTCACCACTTACTTTCCTTCCCCTAGCAGCCGCCGCCCACCTCCCAACCCCCCAACACCTTTTCAACAATCCTTCCTCCGTCGGCTTCAAAATCCCAACTGTCCATGAATCCGCCATCCTCGCTCGCCGCATCCTGCACCTTAGCACCCTAGGCACGCTCTCCACCGTCTTCCCCAGCAACCAACAAGGCAGCCCCCTCTTCCAAGAAAACCGACCGTCGGATGTTCAAGGCACTCCCATCGGCCTGCTCGACTACATCGCTGATTGTATTCCGCATGGCGATCCCGCGATTCTAGCCATCTCCATCGCAACCTCCTTTAAGAATGTTGATTCCGGCTCCAACATATCTCTCGGTCTTTCTTGGATGCCACCCAACAACCCACACCCCTATTCCCCCGCCTCTTTACCTCGTTTCTCCCTAATCGGTTACCTTGATCCCATCTCAGAAGACGATGCCAAGAGCCAAGGCATACCGAAATGTTTTACAGAGAAACATCCTGATGCCAAATGGTGGCTCCCGGGGAACCCGATACATGAAAGCTACTGGGTGAGGCTGGTTGTCAAGGAGGTGTATTGGATTGGCGGGTTCGGTGATCGTGCGTACATTGGTTGGATCCCGAAGGAGACATGGGCGAATGTTACGGAAGAGGAGATTCACGCCGCACGATTACCCGGGGAAAAGAAAGATGGGGATAAGAAGGGATGCTTGGGTCGGTGGAGGGATTGGTTTGGAGGTTGGTTTAGCAACGAAGAGAAGGAGGATGTTATTGATATGTCGAATTGCGATGGCATATTTGAATTGTAGGTATGAAAGGTTCGAAATATCATGGACGAACTAGTATAGAGTATACGTTCCAAGGGTGACAATGTAGTAAACAGTTCCAAAGCTTTGAAACGAACAAGTACATATGAGTTAGACACCCAGCCCGATTCCTACCTACTTATTGCTTCTGTCTACTTCCACATGATGCCTGCCCATATTTAAACATGTTTCCGAACACTATCTTGATCCAGGTATGCTTGCGCGTTTCATCAGTCACACGGCCTTCCACAAAGACCCCAATTCACGGTCACGTACAATCGTTGAAACCACAAATATCTTGCCTCCGAATCAATAATACATGCTCGGCTACTGGACGTCTTGATATCGTAGTAAATTTTCTCCCGTCTAGTAGACCAGAAATCTGAAAAAGTCTCGAACTCGAACTCGAACTCGAACTCGAATCTACTCTAGGGTGGATTCACAACCACATGCCTACCTTTTCCGGAAGCTGTAGCAAGAATCCTGGGGTGTGCATTTTAGTCAGCTTCCGAGAGGAACTGTTCCCATAGTTTGAAGGAAAGACAAGAGCCGCATTTAATGCCGGTAGGACCAGTGCCCACGAGACGTGGAATACAAGGCCATCCCGAAGCAAATGTAGTTTATATGTTTATGTACTTTAAAACTTGATATCTTAAAACCTCTCTTGTAAATATGCCATGCTTTTGCTCCCTTCATTTGTCTGCCGTAGAGATAGTTAGAAAGAACATAGAGACCAAGTTGAGCATGGAGCCTGCACATTCCTTGCTATGGAGAATATTGCGGCGCCCATTTCACATTCCCTAATTTCATTGTAACTGTTGTCCTATACGAATGCATCTCTATACGGACACAAAATCCTTTTTCTGGAGACCACGAAAATCACCGAAGCTGGCCGAACCTGTTCCGAAAACATTTTGTTCTGGTCGATGCAACGGAGAAAGCCCGAGAGTGGGTTCGGCGTGATGCTATTCGGAAATGCATATCTCGGCATTGAACACTCTTGGTATATTCCCGGAGGCGTTGGAAATCGCGGTCAAGGATTGATTCAACTCGATGTGCGGAGCAGATCCTGGAATTTCAACCCCGTAATCAGTTTCGTGAATTAGGGGTCCGAGCGAGGATGGAGGGATCGATGGATCGATGCCGCGATTTTACAGCGAGGCTGCAAAATCTTAAAATGGCCGAGGATCGTAGAAATCTGGACAAAAACTTGGATTTAAGCGTCATTTCATACTCCTCACCTCGGACCTTGCCAGCCAGCTGCATCGTTGAAGTCGATGATGGTCATACTCTATTATCATCATCATCATCAAGTGTTTCTTCTCTATGCGTCTGTTTACCAAGTCTGACCAAATGGGCTGACATTTCAGAACTAAAAGAACGATCGTGTGTCGGACTCAGTGCTACTATCACTTCGACTGAGAATGAGGTCGGTAGGTAGACCAAGTCCGTTTGTCTCCGAAGCATTTGTTAATGAATCTCTGAGATTCCGCACGGGAGCAGCGATATCTTTCCTATACTTGGCTAAGTGGTTTTATTAAAGAATCGCAATGGATATGTAGAAGATGGTATTTTGTTGAATGAGGGGTCAGGCTGTATCGAATTTTGATATCAGGAGTCATGATTGTGAGATAGTGGCGCCTCATGGGCCTCACAACCATCGGTGCTTCGTCCCAACTTGGTGGTAACGAGCTGCACTGCTCTAAATGGAAATTCCTACGAACCGTGTGCTGCTATTCATTGCAGTGCCGGCGAACTCTTTAATAGATCCCCTGATTCCTACAAACTAGCAAGCATACCCATATCCCAGGGTCCATGGCGTCTCAAAATTAGGCTTACTAGGACAGATGTTGTGGGATAGTCGTGTTGTGGAGTTGAACCCACAAGCGATTAGCGCACTCGTGATGTTTTGCCCTAGGAATGAATTTAGTCGGTCCTCTTTTCCGCTCCTTCCGTCATATGCTGAGCCAGAGTGACGGGACTTTTTGTTTCCAAATCCTTTTATCAAACCAGCAACGGTCAACCCTGACTGACTATACATATCATCGTCTAGCTGTTTCCCTCCGACTAATGCTCTCCGCATTGTGTTGCTATCTCCTGAATCATTCCGACAGACTCCTTTTACGGCAGCCTACCAAAGCTGCGGGTGGTGATTAGATTACTAAGCACGTGTTTGTTTTACTCTTCACACTTACATGCCTAGGTAGGTCTTTCAAATGGCCGATGTCCAATACCCAGGAACGTACCGCAATACCAGACGAAGCATCCGTGGCGCGTGTGCCTAAAGGGAACGGTGAAGTGAATGTACAATATGATCGAGCCGATAGGAACGTGCTAAGAGTACGGAGCAGGCTTCGACTAGTCGCTGAGAGCTTCTTTACGGAGCGCTACCGAGGTATGCGTATGATTTCACGGCCTTTGTTAACGATTGAAAAACGTGCCCAGGGTCCAACGTTCTCCCGGGTTCAAAGATGCTGCAATATACAAGTATAATCCCTGCATAGCACGCAAAGCGGCTGACTACCCACGTTGCGAGTGGATACAAGAGTGCAGCATCTCGGCTCATTTGTGGAGCTGCCTGACGGGATGTTGTCGGCAGATCAACACAGCGGTCAGCCATTGTGCATGGTTCGACGGCTTGTTGTTTTGTTTTTGAGTGTAGGTAGATGGTTTACGAAAAATAAACGCTGACCAGACAGCATGTGTGGAGGTCGATGAGGGTGTAATGCAGAAGGCATGCCAGTAAGTAATTCCAGTGGAGAGCACAATGGCAGCATGGCCGGCAGAAGTGGTACCTAGGTAGGTAAACTGAGATGGCTGTCATAGGTGACAGTCAAGTCACGTGACGTCGGCTTAGCGTGTCCACCCGTGGACCTTGGTAGGTAACTGCCCGCTGGAAGTTCGTCCTATCATTACCTAGGTATAGCCACTTCTGCTTTTTGCGGCACGGCGCGAAGCATGACAGCCGTTAGAAAGGGAGCCTGCGAATCATGGTTGGACTTGGCTTTGTCTCGTTTCTGTTACATGCTGGCGCAGGTTGAGAAAGGTTTCTCCGCAAGCTTCGTTTTGGATCTGCATGTATCATCTTTTGTTTTGCCGTTGGTCGAAACGCTGCAGCCGGCAGTTGAGAGGGGCTATATATCGTCAGGGTTTCACGCTGTGGCATCATATATTGTGATATGGTGTCCGAGTCGGCACTGGTTCTGGTGTACATGGTCATTGTAAGCAATAGTATATTATGAAGAGAAGGCGATTTGGCTCACAAGATTCAACCGCCGCTCCCGACTCTTGATATGTGAACATAGTTGTCTTACATGGCAGTGTCCGGCCTTTGTGGCCTGTATTCGTGCTCCACCATGGGAGAAGCCAGCAGTGACCCCCTTGAAATGGTCGAGGTTGCAGTGAGCGGTGCTAAGAAACGAGGAATATGTGTTTGACTATACACAACCGCCCCAAACATTCCTCAGCCACAATGGCTTTTGGATGCTGGCCTCGAGCTGAAGGTGCAATGCAGCAACGGAGGTTATCAGGGGAGTGTACCATGCGCGGTGAGGAGACCAATTCTTCCGTCAAAGGTGAAGACGAGCATTGGTCTTTCAAAAGCAACGGAAAGCTGTAGCCTTAGAAAATGGAGTTAGAAACTGGAACTATAAGACATGGCGTTAACTCACCGGCACATCAAGTGTGATGCAGGATGGAGCTGCGAGCCTCAGGTGCAGAGCGTGCTTCAGAGGATGGACTGCGGTGGTGTGGACCACGGAGGAGGGGTTGACGATCATGGAAGTAGCGAAGGGGGTGAGCACGTTGCACTGAGCTGGATCCCTTGATGAGACACTGCTCGTCTTAATGCACACCTGCAGCGCACAAGTGTAGCCAGGTCAGAAGCTGTGCTAATCAAATGGCATATGAGGCCCTCGGAATCATACGCGCTCCTTCTCATCCCGCGAATGAAACTGCAGAGTCGGCAAATGTATCTCTCCTCCGTACGTTACAAAGCACGGCCGGTATTCTAGTGGGACTAATGAAATTGTTCTATGTAACAAGTTGTACAAAACGGTATTGTGGAGTCTGAATGCGAAAGCACTAAGGTAACGCACAAGGCACACCCCTTAAGTGATGGATGTGTATGTAGTTGGATCAAAGTGCCATGGGAAAATTCGAAACAACACTAAGCGTACAGATTCTGTTTCACAAGCTGGACAGAATTCATACTTATTTGCCTCTACTATTGGGTGCATTGGTGACGAAACCCCGGAATCGTAGGCATATCGGCGTTATCCATGCTATGGATAGTACGATCATAGAGAGCTCACTCCGTTCACTGGGCAAGCAGAAACGCGTTGATGTTTGAAAGGTCTGGTTTCTTTCTGCTTACATATGATAATATGAAGCATGAGGCATATTTTGCATGCCTGAAAAAGTTCTTACTATACAATACATGGAATCGAATGTAACGAATGGGCATGCGCGCTTGCATCCCTCCTATCCCTCGCGGATCCAAAGACCGCCCATTTAAGCTATACGATTGGTGGCTAAAGCAAAAACGCCCCCGAGAAAAGAGAGAATAGATGAGAAAATCAGAGACGCCGTGGGAGATTGAAACAATGTCTCCGTATGCAACTGGGAAAACGCCGACCATATGGTGCTAAGCAGATGGTATAGAATGGCCATCCCTAGGCCAAAACTGAACAAAGAGCGTCCTATACGAGCCGTACTCCTCTAGCAGACCCTATTTACACCACGTAACGCCTTTTCGCCTTTTGCAGGTCTCAATCAAATGTACAAAGAGGATCGTGAAAAAATTCATGAAGCAGAAATCGCAGCGCTAGCCGCTGCATGACATCCCCGCTCGTGTCGTTTCATGTTGCTACGCACGCTAAATGCCTTGCCACAACCAGGTTGGGGGCACTTGTACGGTTTTTCGCCGGTGTGGCTATGGCTGTGGATGCGAAGGCTGCTGGGCCGGGAAAAGGCCTTGTTGCAAGTCTGACAAATGTAGCGGTCCTGCGATTGAGGGAAGGCAGCCTGACTAGAAGCACTGATATAATGATGGTGCTGCCACACGTTTGAAGTGTTTGCTGTTCCGTTGTTGACAGCCATGGGCATTGGTGGCGGGGGTGGAAAATTCGAGGGTAGAGGTCGCTGGCCATACATGCCAACCGAATTGTAGGCGTGCGTCTCGGGCGAATAAAATGAAGCCGTGGATGTCGCACCTGGAGAGGAGCCGTATGGTGACGACGCATACGGCGAGGTGTTGTAAGGGGATAACGATGGTTGCGAGGGTATCGAATGGCGCTTGATGGCGGGCGCAGAAGGAACGGGTTGGCGCTGCTGGTGCGGCTCCATGTTGTTGAGGGATTGACCAAGGTAGTAGGGCTGCGCAGAAATGGAGGATTGCGTGGATGCGGCGGACGGTGACTGATTCCCGTCAACCACGGATTCCGGATGCATTGGTGGCGTTGGTGGGAGGGTCATTCTGGGGTTGCTCACGATCGCTGGGCTGAATGCGTTCCCCACCTGTTCGGGTCGGCTTTCTCCCTGAGGCACAATTACAGCGTTATGTTGCTGTATTTGCTGTGGCTTTGGTGATTGATGCTGTTGCGATGAGGTTGGGCTTTGACCGGCTGGATCAGACAGAATTAGCTTGATTGGGATGCGTACAAATGCGTCAAGGGGCAATAATTACCAGTCTCTGAGGCAGTTCTGTCACCATCCGCAATTCCAAGCAAACTGGATATAGATGGCAACGAAGGCTTGTTGACTTCTTCGACGGGAGGGGATGGTGGTGATTGAGGGGCTCGCTGGTACTGATAGTCGACCGGCGGTTGGTTAGGATAACGGCCTTGGACAAGGCCAGAAGCTACCTCATAAGCCCGCGCCGGCGGCTGAGAGTAGTAGTTGGATTGATGAAGTTGGCGATGGTCGTGCATCTCGCGAACCCTCCCGCTGTTGTGTACCATGCTAGCAAGCTGCATAGTTGATACAGGACGGTCACAACAGACACTGCGTAACGGAGCGACCACGGCTCCGAGGGGACGGGGGGAGAGAGGGAAGATAAGAAGCCGGATGAGTAAGAGGGAGGGGAAGAGAGGTGGACATGTACAGAGCAGAGGTACGTATGTAGAGCGGCAGCAGGAGAAGTAGGTAAAGTAGTAGTAGTACAGGAAAACAGCGGCGCCAGGACTTGGGGGCTTGGGCAAGAAAGCGGGAAGGATGCTTGGGGCCTGTCGAGTATTCTTGTATGTAGGTAGAGTAGAGTAGAGCAACTGACGCTACGGAGCACGAAGCCCTTAACCTCCTCTAGCACGCTCGCTGCCAACAGAGTGGTGAGCAAACCGTTGCCAGCTGGGTGGGTCAGACAGCGGGCGAGTGAGGAGCCCCCTGGTCCTTTTAGTTTGCAATGACGGGCAACGTTCTGCTGCTATGCTCACTGCGTGCTAGGGAGGCGGACCGTTAGGAGGCACGGTGACGGCCAGGGAGGAGGATGTTCGCTCGACGCTCGCAACCTGGCACTGGCGCGGGCACTGGCTCTGGGATTTTTTGGCGCAGGCCTGGCGCGGACGGAGAGAATAATGAATGAGAGGACGAGGGAGGACCAGAGAGAAGCCCGCGCCCAGCATCGGCAGCAGCAGAACAGGACAGGCCAGGATGGAATAGGACGACGGGCCAGGACAAGGCCGCTGGTGGAGCCCGCGTGGATGCAGCAGAGAGGCTTCGAGCGGCCTTGAGCTTGGAGAGGCGGCTGGTGTGGTGGTGGTGGATGGTGGATGGTGGTGCTGCTACTGCCACTGCTACTACAGCTACTACAGCTACTACTCTGTTGCTGCTGCGATGGTGATGCTGCTGTGCTTCCTGGCAGAGTAAATGAGCCCACTAGCCCACTTGTTCGCAACGGTAATGCAGCTGGGGCCAGGCGACGAGCCAGTGCCCCGGGGCCCCTGTCGCGCGGTAACCTCGTTCGGTCTGGCACGGTGATCCGCCCACGGACCCCCGTCTGCCAATCTATACCGCACCGGCTATCGAGCGCTTTTGGGCATGGGGAGAGGACCAGGGGCGTGGGCCGCCGGCAGGGATGCGTGCAGTGAATGGCCAAGGACAGGCCGCCATGCACTGCAGATCGACCTTCTCTACCACGCTCCCACGACACCGCACCACACTGCACTGCGCAGTGCTTGCTCCCACGCCCACTTCTACAGCGCACCGCGGGCGGCCTCGCAGCAAGAGCAGCTCCCAGGCCACAGCAACGGATAAATTCCTCGGCTACGTCCAGCAACTGATCCTCCTCTCCTCCCGCTGGCAGGATGAGGCCGCCGCCACGCCAAACCTCCAGATGCCGCCCCAACTGCCTCAGATCGCCGCCGTCTCGATGGGGGCAGTCGAGGACAAGCGGCAGGGGGGAATCTAGAATCCTCCTCTGCGCAACAGCAGTGTCGGTCCTGCCTCTGCTCTCGCCCTGGGACGACCAGAAGGCGCTTCAAACTGTCTCGGGAGGATCGATCGACGAGCGGCGGCAAAGCAGACTTGGACTGCCTGATGCTCTGTGGGTGTGCGGGTGGCACTCTGATATTCGTGACTAGCTGCCTGAGGCTGTCATCGAGTCCGTGCCCGCGTCCACCGCCCAAGTACCTTAATAGAGGCAGCCCGCACCTCGAGGGAAAACGCGGAGATGACAGCCAGATGGGTCAAGGACTACCAAGGATCACGCCCCGATCCGCTTCGATTCACACGAGGGGTGTCCTGGTGGTTGGTGATGACGGAGCGCTGGGACAGGCGAAACGCCAGAAGTTTGCAAGAAGCCAGAGAACTTGATACGACTCTCGGAACGATTCGTCACGCTCCTGGGCTTTCCTACAGTAGTGAAGAAGTCATCGTCTCTAGCAGAGACGACAGGGGACGGATTGGCGCAGGGCTATGTAATGTGTGTACGTACTGTACTTCTTTTATTGCCTGCCGCAAACTGGGCTAGGTAATCAACTTACCGTCCCACCATCATGGGGCAGCCAGCGGGCAAGGAGGGTGCTGGCCTACCTTACCGAAACTATCTATTGTGCTATCCATCCTTGATGTTGATGCGCTTGCCGGTTCACCGTGGCCATGCAGTGCGGTCGGCTGCTTCGATCGACCAGTCGCGAGAAAATCGTTGAATCCTCCGAACAAACGGCTGAGGGTTCTGGTTGGCGATGATGCGCATGGCTGATCGAAGAGGGTGTGCCTCCTTCAACTTCCACCACTCAGGACCGGCATCGCGGCTTGCTATGATCGATCCCAAGCTCGATGCTTACATCCCCTCGTGGTTCCTTCGGGTCGTGCTCCGCAGAGAGCCGTGGCCTGCTTCTGTATGGTCCGCCAGCGCTTCCATTATTCCCGAATCGCACCTCTTGGGCAGGGAAATGGGTCAGGAGGGGAGTCAATCTTACTTGCAATCACCCACACTTGTGTTGTCGCCTTAGCCAGAGGAAGCCTGACTCGCCTGCAAAAGATAGATTCCAGCGTCGCGCCCGATGCCTCCTCCACCTCAACGCCGGCATGGCTTTGGCTTCATGACAACTCACGACACCTGCGGTTCGGGGGAACGAAGATAGCGCAGCACTCTTGCGTTTCAGACAATGGGCAAGCGCGGGAACTGGAAAAGAATCATGGCTCGCAGACTAAGTCCAAGCCCAGCAGCTTCTCCGTGTGCCTAGCGAGGTCCTAAAGGACTTACGAGCGCGGATGGCGGCGTTGTCGCCATGTCTTGGCTCCGGACGTATATGGTATTGTGGAGGATCTTTGGGCGAAGGCGGGTCGATCAAGACACCAGTCCGCTACGGTAAACCCTGAGTCCACGTTGCAGCCGTCGCTGATGAAGACATTCTGGAGCCGAAGTCACTTACAAAGCACGTGTGCGGTATACACCAATAGGTAGCGAGCCATCTCGAGGTAGACGGTATCCGTTCGAAGACGCCCACACCGCACCTGAATTCATTCCCTGCGACCGAGGGAGCCCACACTAGGGGCTGCAGTGCTGCCTGGTGATGGACAACACCATTGTTGTTGCTTGTTGTTTTCCCCGGTACCGGCAGAAGAAAGTACCTATTATTGATAATTTAATGGCTTCTACTGCATGATAATCGCATCGAGGTCCCGAATCCAGGGCTCAACCCCACTATCACAGCCTCTCCAATGTCAACTTATCACATCAACAGCTAATCAGCTTGGCTTCCGTCCTGCAAGCGCCTAATTCAACGCCCCCCTTCGAATGCTAGTTGTAGTTATCTCCTTTAAAGATGCCCGCTCGTATCAAGCCCTATTCGGGCGGGCCGACTTGTTTGTTCGTTGTCCTTTTGCCTACAAACTCAACCAAGCCCTGCGCCGAAAGGGATTTCTTTTTTCGTCGCGCGCTGCAGCTGGCATGGGAGACGGCTGGTTCTAAAGCAGACTCCGCCCTGCCTTCGTGGCCTCGACGTACGGATGGGCCAGTCTGTGAGCGGCACGGTAGTCGTGGCCAAAACAAGCGTAGTCAGGGTCATCTGATGGGAGCGAAATTCCCAGGCGTTAGGACATGGGATGGCTGTCACACCTTTGCAGAGCATGTCCCGACACCCTGGATCCTGCGTCTGTCTGTGGAGATGACAGCATCGACCCAGCCACGGCTTCGGGGCGCTCTCGAAGCACTCCGGACGAGCAGATGCCGCAGCAGATGGGGTTCACGGCGCTGACAGTGAGGCTGGCAGCGGGAAGAAGCTAGCAGAGTAGAGGGCAAAGAAGCAGCAGCAGTAGCAGGAAGAGGAGGACTTAGGTATGGCGGCAACGGACATTATTCTGTTGCGCAAGGGCACTGTGCATGATCTTCCGGGTGACGGATCAGGACGATGAAGGACGAGCGGTGCTAACAAGGATAGCCTGGGACAGCTGGCCGCCAGAAAGGCTCTGACGGGTCAAGCTTAATCCCACGCGGAATCTTCTGTGCGGGCTCGACGATCCCTCGGCTGCTAGAGGGAAGGTCGGATGCCGACAGAGATTTGGAGGGAGATCAGAGGCCTCGTTGGTGCGACCGCAAGCCGAAGGTCTTATGCTTAACATGCTCCTCAGCCCCACCAGTCAGCGCGTGCTGACGGGCGCCACAGCATCACGGATGATGTGCCTGGGCACGACGGCCTCGGGAGGGGACATGTGTGTATATAGCACGTATCGCGAGGGCTTTATTGTTGTTGTACGCTGTCGCACAGAAGGGAGCGGGACAGAAGCACCATTCGGCCTTGGCTTGGCTGGCGCTGGCGCGGGCAACGATGGATTATGGGGAGCAGACGGCAGCGAGGGCGGGCAGCGCTGGGAATTCTGCCGGCGCAGTGGTTCAGACGGTTAAATGCTACTGAGATGTGTCGTACGATGGGACGGGGTGGAGGCCCACGATTGGAGTCGCTCTTGCTCATGATCTGCACCACCCCTCACCTGGGCATGGCTTGCTCCCAGGGTCTCGTCCCGCGTGGCAGGACTCAGTCCGTATTGTAGATCATCGACCGCTGGGCCATCCCTACTTACCCCTACCCTCCCCTGCCCTCCCCTGCCCTACCCCTACGCCGACCGCCGACCGACACGGCAACCAGCCATGCCTAAGTATGCCTTCTCCAACACCTGCCCATGTCTCTCTACTCTGCGCTGCACTGCACCGCACCGCACACAGGGCTGCCCTCCAATACCGCCTCTCTGCCAGCCTGAAAACACGGTGAGAGAGCGTAGAACGGCGGTCGGTGTCGTCTCCAATTGTCCTGCCTCTCTCGCTCACCGACAAACGCTCTGAAACAGTCCATGGACACGGCCGTCTTCTTCGGCACGGCATCGGCACCGCCAACCTCACCGAGCCATAGCCCACCCGTCTCCCCCAGCTCTACGGAGTACGCTGCTAGGCCCTGCGGAAGGGAGGGCCATGTCGCAAGAACCGCACAGGGACATGTTCAGATATCAATCCAGCAGCCTTGCCAACGGTCGAGAAGGCTGACATTAATTTCTGTCGCCTCCCTTTCTTAGTCATGAGTCGTCAACCCTATGTATCGTTCAACCCCCTATGCTGCAGAATGAGGCTGACAGCGTTACTGTTTGATACTAAGACAACTAGCCCTCCATATCGGCACATGGCCGACTCAAGCAGCATGCATGCAGGGCAATCTCTTTGTTCAACGACCACATCCACAGCAGTATTGAAATCCACATCCCCTCCGTTCCTTTTGATCCTCCGCTTTCCTATTTGGTTTTCATGCTATACGTTGCAGCCGCAGCCAATTACTATGCGCTCTAGTCGCCGATTAGTGCTCAAGTCGACCTTTTCGCAGGCCATGTGCCCTCGACGCTGTGGCGATGTGGTGTCCTTGTCAGAACTGCAACTCCTCTCGTCTCTGCTCCTAACCGATCGCACACAAAGCAGGGGTGCTAGGCTACCCTAGGGATTGCAGCGCCACACAGTCCCACGCCCTCCAAATCTCCGCTACAAGGACCATCCACCATTAAAGTACACGATACCAAGCACTTTTCCCCTTCGTGTTAGACCGTATTCATCTCCAGCGATACGGTTGACCGTCCAGCGAAATGTCACCAGCATGGCGATGCCTCCTTACGTGTCATTTCCTCAGTCAAAAGGCCCCTTGACCTCGGGCATTGCAAGCATAATACCCCGAATGGAGTGCCTATCCAATCAACCAAATCAGGATACCCTGCATCGAAGGAAGATTCCCACCCCACGCACAAGAATTCGCTTCCGGCTGGTTGCGTCACTGTAATCTTCTCGAACGTGGACCTTGGTCAGCAGAGCCGACAAGCTCAAAATGCCATGACTTCCAAGAGCACCTTCCATCTGATCCACCAAGTCTAACCAAAATCCTCAACTTATGTTGTCATGTCGTGCAAGGCTGCAAGAATAGATCAACGGCATGAACCTGTGATCCCCACCCCTGATCGACGCTACAGAGAACGTGGATGTCAATGAGCAACTTGTGCCGAATGAGGCCGTCGACCACCGTTAGAGGACGAGCAGTGGGTAAGACGGACGATTGTTGATAGCCTTCAATGCAACCAACCCATTCAACCTGGCTGCCACCGGTTTGAGATAGCGGTCAATGATGTGACGGGCTGGGAGGAAGTTCCTAGCGCATATCGCCGGCCACGCGCTGGGCATGGTTACACAACACCTTTTCTTTTCAAATTTCACCTCATGCTTGGATAAATAGAAGAAAAAGGGAAATTTGGCAGCCAAAACAAAACAGCATGGGGCTTGAAGATGGACTAAACTGTTAACGGTCGCTCAAAGAGGAATGACAGCACCGAGGAGAGACATGTGGCACCCAACGGCATGCGAACCCTTGTTTTGGCGGAGCCGCTTCGAGTGTCTTCTCCGTTGACCGCAAGCCGTCAGGCAAGGGCCTGGGGAGCGGCTGACGTAGATCCATCACCCCACGACCAAGCAGCACAATTGGTAGGCCAAACGGCCTCCTGGATTATTTTTCGATGCAGCGCCAAGTCTCAGATCAGCCGGAGTGCCAGGCTCCTCTTTTCCGCTGTGTTTCGCGGCTTAACTTAGGTGACATTTTGCCTGGTCATCGAATCAATCGATCCCAGCAGCTGGGACCGTAGGCCGATGCGATGTGCCGCTCGTTACTGTCCTGTACATGTACATACATGCAGTTCAGGCTCCCGCTTGCTTGGTACATATACATATGTACATGTGCTCACAGCCACGGCGGGCGGGATGCCTTTTACGACCAGCCGCAACGAGTGAACACGACCCATATACAGGCAACAGGTTTCAACCCGTGAGGGCCGACGCGGGCTCGCTGGTTGTGGCTTTACTCTTGGACTGCACATCTACTGTGTAGTTGTTCAATTTCCCTGCGATGCTGTCATACATCATACGATATTGTGCCCTACCCTTTCCACGTTCTGGAAAACCGAGGTCGATCATGATAATCAGCCACGAATAATAGATTTGCAATTACTGGGTGTGCTCATGTCAGAATGATGGCTGCGGACCCATGAGCACATCCGATCCTCCCATGGTGTGTTAGACGTCTCAGTTTAGCTCCTGACACCAGCCGATCAAGCGCTCAATTCCCGTGTCAGCTTGCCAATGTTTAAACGGTCCACACTACAAATCCTCTAGCATTCGTGACGTTGGGCAACTGGACGCGCAGCTGCCGATATAGGAGGAGCAGTAGCATCATAACCACTGCTGAGATACAACAATATTCTGCGTCCACAGCCTGGCTTGTTTATCCTAATCGCCGAGGACAGGAGGCGAGGCTTGATAGAGGGACGGATACCTAAACCAATCTGGATGGGTAGAATACGGGCAACGCAATGAACTCCATCACCAACGGCAGATTCATAGGTCCCAGCTGGCCGGTTCCGCTACCAGCTTCTGTCACATATCTGACGAGTAAAGCAGCCGTCGTGCAAGATGGCGCTGGCCGCGGCAATGGGGAATCATGCCGTCCTGCACATAACCTAACATGCTACGTAGTGGCCATGATGGGATCTGCCAATCTCCCCAGTAGGCTGCATTCTTCCGGGTGATGGTCAGTCATTCGATTCACCGTCGAGTGTCATTTGGGAGAGTGATGGGGATCGACACATGCTTCTCCAAAACCAACGTCGACACCTTCCAGATGGATGGGCCCTAGTTTCCTGCGCAAAACCTGGCTAATGCAACACGTGCGTGACGATACAGAGCCTCTGCACAGCGTCGTCACTCCCATTCATTGAATTAGCAAGATACTGGATGCCATGCCGCTTTTGCAATGCGCTGCATACATGGATGGGAGCTAGCTACGCGCCATGCACGGTTTCAAGATAATAGAGCATCTTCGCCAACGAGATCGTCCCAGCATACGTAAGTTCAATAGCTCTCTATCATCATCCTCATGGGTGCTTGCACGTCGCATTCGGGAAGAACGATAGCTCCCACCGATCAGCTTCAGCTACGAGGATCCTATTCCTAAGACCAGAACAACGTCTCTCCGTGGCACTCCTCCGCCAAGGCTTCCTGAGCTTTCCACCGCCGGAAATAACGTTCCGAGACTGCGGAAAAATTCAGGTTTGTCTGAACACAGACTCGACGTTCTTCTTCATCAAACTGCAGGCGATCATCGTGGATCATGAGTCCGTGACAACGACCTCCCGGGCCTTCCACCCTCGCCTCGCGGGTCCTCCCTGGTGTACCATACCCTATTTGATGGCAGGATGGGCCACTGTCCCTGTCGGATTATCATTTTTGCCTGTTTGGCTTCTAGCCGCATCGTCGGTCAATGCTGTTCATGCTTCACCAAAGCAAAAGCAGAGATGTTTCGATCATCCTCGCAAGAGCGACTCAGGAGCCATATACGCAGTATGAAGCAAGTTGGCGATTATTACCCCGTTGTGCTGACGTTGTGCTGGTCCCCTAACTCGGTTCATTCCGACAGTGCATATTCCAGCAACTTGATTTAGCATGTCTTTAGTGGGTGGGTCTCCAACGGCGTAAGGGCATCATTCCTAACGTTGGCGAGGCGCGCGGTATTGGTTGTTTTACCGAAGTTTTGAGATTGAATGATGGGCCTCATGGTGTCGCTTGAATCTTGGATTATTGGCTTGCTTGGACTGACTCTGTACAGGATTTCTGGAGAAGCAACGAGTCAGTCGGATAACTGCCGGTTCCCATCGACGTCGACTCAACGACTTTTGTCCCTGAAAATTGGGGTACTCATTCTCTCGCAACAAGGTACTGAAGAGCTACTACGGCCCTGAGGCCAAAACAACTAGGATATGTCCACGAGCCGTGCCAGTTCAGTCCACCATACTGCAATTTCCTCGGACCTTTATCGCATCTACTCCCCTTTTTTCTAGCATTCAAGTTAGAATCCTGCGTCACGGCCAAATTAGCTGGACGACAGTTGGGTACGAAAATAGTGCCTACAATGGTGGAAAAATGCCTTTGTGCTACAATACATGGGCAGTCTATACTCGCCTACAAGCCTCTTGATTGACCTTGTTTCATGTAGGTGGTAGCTTCCGAGGTCGCTTGGATGCCGCTGAAGAAGCATGCATCGGAGCTTCGGCCAGCCAAGCAGTTCATATGGAATAGATGAGAGCGGCGATAATGATATGAACAAGGCTACACGTGGTGAAGAGGGTTATGGGCAAAAATCCAATATACTAGGTGAGTAAAGTAGGGTACGCAGTCGAGAGACCTGGTAAGCATTCAATTGCAGAACTTTATCTTGCAGCACTATATTTCCTTGCGAACATCGCCGATTCACTCATATGATAGCCAGCCGAACGCTGTCTATTCTGGGCATTGAAAGTTATACTAGTGCCGATCATCTTCCCTTCTTGTGACTTCATATCTTTCAGCCTCTGTCACGATAGCTGTTTTCGGTGGTGAGCAATATGGAACCTTCCTCAACACACCACACCTTCTTCCTGTTCTCATCATGAGCTCCAGGGTACACTTATCTTTGATTTTGTCTTTCTCTACCCTATCACTTTTGGACACAACCTTCATCCAGCAAAACTTTAACCTGCACCGGCTCCACACCTCCAGATTCCTTGTCCCATCGCCTCGCACTCAATCAGCCGGACAGTCACCCCACGGAATAGACGATCCATCCCACCCACGTCAACAGCCTTAAGATAAACCCAACAAAAGCAAAACGAGCTGCAAGAATAAACATAACCTCACCCTCTCGCTTGCTGCCGATGAACCGAAGTAAATATACATGCGCGCATACGCATACACACGCCTTGCTGCTGCCCCTTGCCTGCACGCAATATATGCCCGCGTCTTACGATTACGTCTTCTACAACGACTAGTTATATTACCCATCATTCAACCCAACTCCTGCTCGCTTACAAACAGTGGGACGAGACTGAGAAAGCTTTCTGCTTTATCCGTTGATGAGGTTACGGGCATGTGGGCGTAAGATTTGTTTTGGTGTGTGTATGTGTATATCCCTTGGGTTAATTGTGAGCATGTACCGCTCTGTGCTGCATTGCATGTTCCTTTAAATGTAACATTTGTGATATTGGAAATTATAAAGCGAGGAAGTGTTGGTGACAACTTGACTGTGACGTTACCTGGCTCGAGGGTAGTGTCCATAGCTAAATGTGAGGTGTGTGCTTATGTTATGACATGAAGTCACCACATCCTAGCCCTCTCAAAGATATTGTGACTCGGCGAAGAAGCTTGTGTCCTTTGAATTGCCTTTCTCCATCCTACCGTTCCTTTGAGCGTACCCTGAGCAAACATCTGTCCAGTTGACACCTCCGCTTACTTACTTCTCGATGTAATTAAGCTAAGTATGACCGGACCTTCCGGCCACGGAACGGTACGGACCGAATAGCTTTGTGATTTTTCATGCTTTATACAGAATTCCTCTCGTTTCGTAATGCTTCTATTACGTAGATGAAGCTTTGTGATCATGTCTCGTCTCCATCGACAGGTTAGACCAGCTCTTGACGATCATATTAGCAACACACCTACCACCACCCCAATGATGACTCCTTCAGAAGGAGGCCAAAACCATCATTGAACAGATCGACGCCATTGTACTTGATCTGGTCAATGTCTAGCTATTGAATTTCCTCGGATTGCATACCTTTTGTCTCTATCGACGATACCTCGAATCCCGAAATCTTCAATGATCGATAGACCGCTCACCGAAATCTCATATCATAGTAACGCACTCATAGATTCCATCACTCGACCCGTCGTCCTCTAGTATCCTCCTACAGGCAGTCACATCTAGCTATCGACTGTTCCCTTGAAGCGAAACTGACCTACCGTCCGTACGATACACCCCTTATCGAGTCGCCTCGATGACCCTCTCTCTCTCTCTCTCTCTCTCTCTC
>AJFL01000191.1:0-27416 GCA_000467735.1 Rhytidhysteron rufulum CBS 306.38
GCCCGAACACCCAGGTGGGCATGGTGCAACATTAACTGCCATCTTCAATGAGAATCCCGAGGAACAGTTTGGTGAGGATGCTAGCGCATGCTACGACGATGTGCCTCTTTTCATATGCGCCTCACCTTACACCGTAGATCCTAACAGGCGTCGATATGTGTACTTTGGCACGTACTCGCAAACTCGATGGAGCGATAAACTAGACTACGACCGCATGATCGAAAATGTTCCACACGTCGTCAAAATGTTCTGGGCAGAAGAGCTCAGCGCTGTTGGTCGCGCAGGCTGGATCACCGATGCGCTTATGAAGCACTTTTGGCCTAAACCCGAATATTCTGGTCGTCTTTTTAAGAGTCATACCGTAGAAGGCAGTATTTCCCTAGACGAGAATGACGAAGATACATTGGTCTTCAATGATGTCAAGGCTTACGTGCAGGAATTGAAAGAATGGGAGAAGGATGCGAGGATGAAAGTCTCAATGATCAAGAAGGATTTTATCCTTTCCGCATTTGATCGAGTAAGCTCTCATATGTCGCATCCTAATGTAGCAGTGGGGTCTAACAAATATAATAGGCCGACGCGGATGACCCACCAAGTCTTCGTTTATGGTGGGAGTACCTTGAATGCGTTGGATGGGATGAGGAATTCTACAACATGCTAGTCACTCGACAACAAAAGTCAGCTTTCTCTTAGGCACCCAACTTAGAGAAATCTCCCACTGCCTTCACTCCTGCTGTGGTTACGACGCCGAACAAACCGGGACCAGACTCTATTATTCCACAGGATTATCTCTCATACAGTTTTGTCAAATTTATTCACCCACCAGAAAATGCTTTTTGGGATTCTACATTACTATCGTTTCCATTTTCTGCACCCGGTTTTGAACATTCCTGGCTAGGAATCACAATTCACCTTCTCATAATTTTCCATATTCTGGCACGGGCATGACTCTTATGTGGCTTATTTCTCTCCTTTTGGGCACATGGCAGATGGTTTTCAGGGAATTTTAGTTTGGCACATCTATTTTGGATATGGAACCTTGGGAGGAATCACGAACTAATGACTATTTCTTTGAGAACAGGCTCATGTTTAAAGATATTACTCAGAATTGAAAGGCTACAATTGAAAAGATTTTTCGGTGTCCATATTCTGCATTGTCGACCCCACCCACCAAGTCTCTGAAAGAATCCCATAAAAATTGAGGCAGATTAAACATACTCCTTGTAAAAAAAAAGCCATTTGGCGATTAAAAATTTCCATTTTCCCAGCCTTGGTAACACCGAAAATATGGTGAAAATGTACGACCATTTCCCACGCTATGCAATAAAAGCAACGACATCGTTGAACAGTCTGCCGTATCACAATAGAAATAGAAAAGCCCTCTAATGAGCGACCTGGGCGTCCTGTGGAACAACATTATGTGGCTTTTCTTGTCCATCCTCACTCGTGACCCTTCTCTCAGGATTGATGCTCCGTCGGATCGCCATGTCGGCCCTGGTCTTAGTCATCAATGCCTCCCTGATATCTTGCTTGCTTCGTCCTTTCCATTCACTGAAGCCTTTGTCGCTGAGCGGGAAAAGAACCTGATTATCTCTTCTTCGCACAAAATCGCTAGGCTGAGGTGCAGGGGTCGCAGTCAAAGTATCAAGATCAGAAGCAAGTTCCTCACAGAAAGAATCCAACGGAAGGTCATTAACATCATTGCCGAAAGGGTTCTCGATTTCGCGTCCAATGGCGGATATGCCGAGAATGATGTAAGCAGCAAATATAGTACCGGGGATAGTGACCCATCGGAGGGTTTGCCAGAGCTGGAAGGGCAACATTAATACGTATACCTAGATGAATTAGCACAAGTGAACCAAACGCATTTATAGGAACATACCCAAGTGATTTGGCTGATAGCAATGGAGTAAGCAATGGGGAGTGGGGTTTGGAGGACTCGTTCGGTATTAATAAGAATTTCGTTGAGGGATACCACGGTGTTCACGGCTTGTGTCTGGTAAATTGGGACAGTGAGAGTGGCATTCGCGATGATACTATCAACGTAGGCGGCAAGATGGTTGAGAATTTCTAGGGGTAGGTTTCCAAGAGGTCGCTTGCTTCGCTTTATCCGCTTCCGGGGGTTAGACTCAGCAAAAGACACACCAAGGTATTCGCCAACGGCTTTGAGTTTGCCCTTTTCGCCGGGTTTTTCGAGATCGATTTCGGCAGCTTTGGCAAAAGTGTCTAGATATTCAACGAGATCTCTCAAGTCGTCATAATCAATGCCGGGTTCGAAGCGAAGTTTATGTTTTAGGGAAATTGCGAATGCAAGGATTAGATTCAAAGCAGTCCTGTTCAGATGTTAATCGGTGATTTTACGCCGTGGTTGAGAACGCATCTTACAATTTGGACAGAATATCATCTTTACCCTGATCACCCTCCCTCTCCTTGGTGTGGATCCAGATAGTCCTGGACAAATTTTGACCCGCAAAAACCAATTGACCCCACAGCTTCCTACCTTCGGCATATCGTTCATAGGCAGTCGATGTACGGAATGAGATAGCCATACCAACGACGAAACCCAGGACTGTGAGAAGTAGACTGTTGATTTTGAGTTCGTAGACCCACACGGAGAGGCACGTGATCAAAGTGGACCAGGCGGTTAGAACAACGAGAGGGAGGATCATCTTGGGGAAAACGCTGCCGTGCATGCGCATGAAGAAGGGCCATTTGGAGTGCTTGGACATGTCACGAGGGCCGACCTAGGTGCCATTAGAATGATGCCCGACCAAGACTATGGGGAGAAGACGGATGCTGCACGAACAAAGTAATCGTCCAAGTCGACGCTGCCCCTCGTCTGCTTCCTCGAGGGCAATGGGGTCCTCCAGGAATGTGGGGACAGCGGCCCGTTCCCGTTGACGCCATGAGGGGGCACTTCGATCTCCTGCGGCTTTGGACTCCGCTTGGCGGGCTCCATGGCGGTGGTAGGCGGTGACAGGCGACGCTAGGCTGGGGAGAGATGAAGAGTAAGCTTGTACTGGCCAGCAGTTGGCGGTGTGAAGTCGTGTGGATGCCCACGAAGACGGCGGATTGGACGCGTGGGTGGGTTGGGGTTGTGAAGGAATGTGAAGCTATGTGAAGCTGGCAGACAATGAGGGAGGGACTATGCCGGTCTTAATAAAACGAGAGAGGAGGGGCCCGGAGGGGCGAAAAGAAAGACGCAAAAGGAGCAATTGATCGAAGGAGAGACCGAGACAGCAGGAGATGCGACTTATGAAGAAAAGATTTTCGGGGTCTGGAATGCAGCAGGAGCCTGAGGTCGTGCGGCCGTCGCTGCCCCTGCGCTGCTGGCCTGCTGCTGGCTGGCTGCCGTCCTGGGTCTGCCTGGTCTGCCCTGGTCCGCCCTGGTCCCCGGATTGGCACTGAATTGAACCCACTGAGACGGCCAAGGCTGCCCCTGAGCTCCCCCGCCAATGGGAGCCGGCGCCGTTCGCTTACGTTTCATTCAAACACGCTGCATCGTCACTTCTCCGCCCCCGGCTGCTGACTGGCGCATGCGCAATCCAGTTTCATCGCTGCTACACTCTGCACTCTGCATTCTGCACTCTGCACGCTACACTTGAAGGGAGGAGGAGACCTCGGGATGCTGCATATCTAATATTCGCCATACCCATCCCTCCCTAAACCCCCAACCCCCAACATCGGTTTGCCAATCCGGGGCAGAAACAGAGACAACGGCAATGGCCGCCAGCATCGTCCATTAGCAGCAGACCAACAACACCTGCTGCAATCCGGACTGTTGCAAGTCCTGTTGCAAAAGTCCACTTCTGCACTCACCTCACTCGTTTCTTCCCTGCACTCCGTTCATACCTTGCTCTTTTCCACATACAGTGCACTACTCCGTGCGCCAGCGAGCCATCGAGGCGTGTGCGCTTGCGTATTGTACATATGTACCATGCTGCTTCGGCTCTTGCACTTTTGTCTACTCTTGTCTGGGCATCTCAACATGATCGGCCACGTACACTCCCATCGTCACCAATCAGCGGACCGGTACGACCTGCCTCGTATGCTGCTCATAATGATCTGCACACGCCTCCGACGGGGATAAAATTAGAGTTCTGGACTCGTCTCGCTAAGGCCCCCGCTAATCCCACATTCAGTATGTACAAGACAATCTACGCCGTCGCCTACTAAACCGCCCTGGAATCTCTCCCTTGCACAACTCCCTCACCCTTTCCAATGCATACGCATACATATCTAATCACCCAATCCCACTGCAAGCCTGCTCTCCTCTCCGTTTTCCTCCCACTTCACCCTTCACCCTCGGGGAAACCGGCTCACGCATTTCCTTGACAGCTTCCATACCTTTGTACATACATACTCAGCAGTCCAAGGCCAATCACCAACCCACCCGTGCAGCTATCCTTCTTCGCTCTGCTTGTCCACGCTCCAGTTCTGCGTGCAGCTCGCGAGTCCGCCAAGTGTTGTCATCAATGCATATTCGCACTTGCCCTATCCTCTCAATCAAAACTCGATACAGACGCGCCATGTAGTCATCCACACTCCATATGTAGTTCCAAACGCTGAGGAGTTCTTTCGCAACCGTCTTTGGATGTACAACTCCATCTCTGATCTGATCTGGAGGGAAGTCTTCTGGAAGAAACCCTTCTGGGCCAATCTCAACCGGGGTCATGATGTTGAGAATCAATTCATCAATCATGAGCTTCCTGCTGCTCTTCCGGGACCGCGCGAAGTCTGGTCCGTTTTCTAGAATATGTTTTAAAGCTGCACAGATCCCCCAAGAGATCCGACCAGGAGGGTTACTGTTGATGATCCATTTGCCTTTGCGGTTACCTACAAGTCTAATATCGACTTGGAGCTGGTGTATAAATGTCGAGATGCGGAAGGCAGCAAGGTAAGCACTGCTCGCAATCCTAGGGTGCTGGCAGTACGTGGAGAGAAATCTCGACCACCTAGATGCTGCGTCTTTCGCTACCGCATCTGTCTTAACCAGCGGAAACGAGAGCCACGTAAAGTTGATAAGCCTCTCATCTTTCACAAGACAGTCAAGCTTGATCGGCATGCGACCGTGCGCTTTTGCTCTCTCAATGGCTTCAGTCAACTCATCGTGAATTTGACGATTGCATTGTAGAAAGGCACAGCAGGTACTTGGCACACCGTTCAATGAGTACGCATTACCTGCTTCGCCCCGTATGTTTGCTTCCGGGTCAAAAAGTCGAAGGTAGCGTACATTACCGGTCTTCCAATGTACTTCGGAAAGTGACGGTCGAGGAAGTGAGGCGGTCAACATGGCCATGTAGATCATATCGCGCAGCTCTCGCGGCAGCTCAAGAAAGCTTGGCATGATTGAAATTTCTTCGAAAGACTGGTAAAGATGTGTTACAAAGAACGGATGTCGTCTGATGGGTTTGGGATATGCATGCTTGTTCGAGCCTGTCACGAACTGTGTTTCGGCTCGGATCTCGTTAGGGAGTCGGAGCTTTTCTACAATCTAGTCGGTAGACAGACATACAAATCGAATGACGATACACTAGGTGTGAGGAGATTGATTGTGCGTTCAAGTAGGTCCGGTGAGAAGGTGAGGAGGAACTCAAAGGATGCTTTGTCGTCGTTGTAAGGTTGAACGTCGGTGCTGACATAGCGACGCAGTGACAGCGGGAAATCGGTCTTGGCTTGACCTGGTTAGCCCGTGAGAACCCCGTAACTTTCCTACTTCTTGACATATTCCCGAGGTCTACATAAGTCATAGTAGGGTTCACATATTTCACAAAGCACGCTCCTTGATGGAATATTCTAATCCACTCTTAGAAGTCCAGAACTCAAGCTTGAAGTTAGTCATCAAAGATACAAGCTCATTCGACCGCTCCGTAATCGGAGAATAGTATTGCATGCATCAGCTTCGCACCTTTGATATATTATAACACCCTTACCGTTTTTGTTTTAAAACCATTCGGATTTAATATAACTTCAGAGTTAATTAGTGATACATGTTAGACTGATAATAAGTATGCGGGTTCCTTCTATCACCAAATTACCGAGTTCATGCCAATCTTCGAAAGTCGTTCCGAACCCATTGCCGGTTCCATTTACTTCTCAACCAAGTTCTGAATTCAAACAGAGACCTTTTAATCTCATATACTGAATAAATTTGGACACTGAAAGCAAACCAACCAGTGCTTAATTACGTCTTAAACACTCAATCAACTACCCTTGGGAGTAGTACTTTGTAATATTCATGGCTGATAAAACTTGCGAATCTAAGTATCAGCTTATTATATTAGGTAATGATAGGACGCTAAGCCTATGTGACTTAAGGATCGAGGTCTGAATGGGTTGAAGAAGACGTCGCTGTGTATTAAGAAATCCCATATGTCGAAGGTGCCTCAATAGTTCTAAGTCTATGCATTCGTAGACTGCATGATTAAGAAACTAAGGTATACTTGACCTGTGACTGCGATGGTCGATGAAGGATAGTAGAGAGTGGAATGTGGAAGATTAATGGAAGTCATGCAATATACGATATTCGCAGGTGGGTGTATATTTTGTAACGTTGCACTGACATTCATACACTGGTAAAGATTTTCAATATCCCTTGCTACGAGGTGTTTTTGGTAATACGAGTATCGTCTACGGAGGAAATTAATGGTGGTGTTTGCTCTGAGCACATCTCCAAGCGACACGAAACGGATATGTCTACGGGATAGTGGTATCTCCTTAGCATTGGAATGCCTACATTTGTCCAAAATGATAGTTCTATGCATTTTCCGTATCTTCCCCATTAGTATGTATGTATTTGAATACATTAAAATCGCCTAGATCCCTAACATGGCCATCTCACTATAACAATGATACAAAAGCAGGGCTATTTGGTATATATAAACCAGTGTTGCGAATTTAATTGTATGCTCTGTATCATAGGCCTACCACCCGAGGAACGGAAGGGATGGGATGAATGCACGAGCATCCCTCCACTAAGCTTAAAATTTCGCGAGAAGTGATATATCATAACCATGCTCCCGTACATTCTAGCCGGTGCATCTTATAATCTTAGTCCAACAAAGGAGACTACGAAGTGGTCTTGGTTGTGTCTGCACTATTTCCCCCATCCCTGACCGAGAATTTCCTAGTTAATCCAGGTGATAATTCCGCCCAAGTTCCATTCAACGGTTTTCGTAATGCCCTATATTCGACTTGCCTTCGTAGCTTGCACTATATGCGAGAATAGCCTGTCGACACACTTCGTCGTCTGCCCAGAGCACAAAAGATATTGTCCGAAGATAGTACCGTTTCATCGAATTCACGGCCGTGTCTGTGGTCATGGACCCGTGGTAAAAGATCTGGAGCTACCCGTCGTCGCTTGACTAAGAGCATCGATAATGTATTTGAGAGTAAAGATTGTAAGTTGAGGGAATATTTTGGATTTTGAGAAGAGGAGAAAGGAGATATGACATTGACTCGTTTTTATGGCGATCTGATGGTTAGGGCACAGCCAACATGGAGGTCTTTTGCGACAGATCTACAACAATGCGTCCAACGGCTTTGACCTGTAATGCAATGCTGAGGGAAGAGGAGGAATCAGGGGCGCAGATCTATTGGAGGTGCAAGTGTTTTGAAACACGTTTCCTGTTTGTTCAGCCTTGTTACGAAGTCCGATTTAACCAACCAAAACACAAATCACCTGGTAATACCCAACATCCAACAGTTGTAGAATTCAATGTTGCTTCTGATATGTCTCAGGCTTAAACACTGCCATTGTCTTTTGAATTCACCACGGAATGATGAACTCGATGACTAGCGTGCCTAGAGCATGCATGCAAATTGACCTAAGGCATATCGTTTAGACCAGTATGCGATGACGAGACATAAAACCAGAAATGTCCCAAGAAGTATTTACACAATTCGGACGGGCTTACATTTAGTCCGATGGATACCCCGATGGCTATCTCAAAATGGACGGCTTTCGAAACTCGGATGCTGTCGGTACAAATTGAGAATTGGGGTGAAAAGCTGGTTCCTAGTTGAAGCTATATTCCCTTCTTCTGGCTTCATTTGTTTTTCTGCCCGGCTCCACATGTCCTCCCATGCAAGCCAGTCCCAACGGGCGCATTTGTCTGGCTCCGTGGTCTATGATAGTGATCAGCAGGCGAAGGTTCAGTCCAGGCGATCTTTTAGAAACTTACATCTGGGTCCTTTTTCTCCCCCACAATAATTCCCGTCAAAAAAATAGTCACGTAGTGTTTCCCTTCTTCCCTCATATAATCGTTGGTCGCGGCAAGGTACTTTAGGTGCCCAATCTCAAGGCCTGTTTCTTCAAGTACTTCCCTACTAGCGCAATCCTCGAATGATTCGCCAAACTCGAGATGTCCACCAGGAAATGCCCAAGTACCTTGATTATTGTTATATTCCAGAGCTTCGACTAGAAATGTTTGCGCTAGATGAGTAGATGCAAAACTAGCATACCTACACCGTGACTGCCCTTCCGTTGGCCCATGATGATTTTGCCGTTGTTGTCGTGGATAATAACCGCGACACCGACAAGTGGTCGCATCGTCATCTTAGCAAGGTAGCTTTGTGGGTGTTGTTCGACGGGGTTGAGAGGAGGTGAGGCTGTGGTATTGAACTCGCAAGCAGCGACCCGAGCATCATCGGTAAATTGTCATCGTAAAATGTCACGTGACATACATATTTCAACGGTCATCGAGCCATGCTGTGTACAGCTTCTGAAGTAGACAACCATTGCAAATGCGATAAACGAAAGGGTGGCATTGTGTAATCGGTCCCGTCGACGTCAAGTGTTGTGTAGGAGAACAGAACGTCTAGTGTAATGTACCATGACAACCTTAGGAATCGAAAGATGAAGGATGGATTTTTTAATTGCAGGACGCTGTGTTTCCTAGTCTGCAGACAGTGCTCAAGGATGGTTCTGCGACGATGTCGTGAGAATATGGTGAGCGGGTGCCAACCTGATTTCCTCCTCCTTAACAGAAATACGCGCAACACAGTAAGCCTTGCCAAGATAAACCAGATCTTCCTACCTTAAAAATAGGCAAACTATCAGGATTAATTTTGGGTGCTACCTGCTACTCGGATACATACATCATGCCCTGGTCGCAATAGCCTTTAGGCTGAGTACCATATATGAAATGCGCTCTTCTAATATCGGCATTTCCTACCCACGCATTCAGCCAGGTGATCATGCACAAAAAAGAAAAGAAAGAGAAAACGCGAGCTTCCTTTCCAAGGTGAACAGAGCCTGGGCTCCTTAGGTATGCAAAAGAATAAGTGGCGGTGCAGCCTCAGCCTCGTCTCCAAGGTACGTAGCTGAAATCCCCACTCTCTGCGCCACCTAAGGTGCCGTGTGGGGCGTATCGTAGGTATGATTTGTAGGTATGTGATATACCTAGGTACTACGCAGGACCTAGGTGCTCTGTGGCGCAGAGATATCTCTTTGGTGAACTGTTTGCTCGTTTCTTGGTTATGACTTGATGGTCATGGTAATTCCTGAGCAAAACTTGTACGAAGTATTCCCGTGCAAAATTTTCATCAGCCCCCTAAGATTGGCGACCAAGGTGCAGGAAAGGGAAGAAACTGTTTCCAGCTGCGTTTGCAAACGACCTCAGGCACGTTGATTGGGGAGGTTTGCCAGATCCTTCGCTATTCTAGGCAGGTTCGAAGAATTAGTGAAACAACTGATTCAACCAGTCACGACCTTCTGCCCGTTAACCGCTCGTTCGCACACGAGTCGCTTCGGGCCTTTCGCGAGCGAGAAGAAGCTGAAAAAGGGTGGCGGCCCGCATGCAGGAACCAAAAAGCCGCAGCCCCATGGGCCGGCTTATGCAAGGTGTGCCCGGCGGCTTGCAGACTGGCCCCTCTTGAGTCTTGACGTTCAAGGTTTGCTTGTCTGACTTTGAAACACTTCCCCTCTTTCTCGACACCCCCTCCACAATCTATCTGCTTGCGCGACAATCGGTCAAGTCACGTCAGCACCGAGAAGGACACCTTGTCTCTCTCTTTTCAATATATCTAACACTCGTGAGCATTCCGGGCCTATCACAACAGTGGCCGAGAAGGATGCTTTCCAAGGTTCAATTTACATATAAGCTGGAGGGGCCATGTGAGCAACAAATCATGTTCCGTTGCCAGCATGAGCTTCTGCTTTAGTCGCACCCCAAGCCTTAACCTCGCATCCGGGCCGCAAAGGGGCATCTCGACTACGCCCTCTACTAAGCACACGAGAGAGTCTTGTGCGCCGTTCAGCGGCGCGGTTGAATCCCTTCATGATGAATAGAGCATGTTAAAGGTATTGTAGATGGGCGTGGCTTGGGCGCGGAAGATGCACAGTCGTTTTGTGAGCGCTACGACATGGCCTAGGAAGTTGCCAAAAGGCGGCGCGCAAGTCGAGGTCTTTTTAGAGTTATCGAAGCGTGGTTATCACCCATATGGGAGCGGGAAGCCTGCAAAATTCATCATCCTATCTGCCAGGAGACAGGGATCTGCAGACGCCCCTGGTTCGGGATCTGCTGTTGTCGCCGCAGCGCCTCGGAGCTGGGAACCTGGGGGAAAGGGTGCTGGCGAATGCGACGCTGTGAATCCCTCCGGTACCTGCAGAGTTACTTCGCTTTAGTCACGCCCGCTGACTGTGGCATGCACTCATGTTTCGACTCTGTGCATCCATCTCGGCCCACCTTGGCTGATCGAGCAGGTGGCGCTTCTCTGGACCAAGTCGCCCGTTCCCGCCGACCAGTGACGGGATGGCTCGTACGAACCATGGAGATGGGTTTTCCAGATGCGCGCCGCCAGAGGCACAAAGACACCGAATCTCCTTCCAGGCTTGCTCGGCTATTCCTCACGATGGGTAGGTCCAGCGGGGGGATTGGCGAAGGCCCTCAGCACCGTGCTCTCGTAGGTGTGCTTGTGCGCGCCATGGTGGAAAGAATGGCAAATGGCACCTGGCTCCGTACCGCCGCGGCCCTGCGGAATGCGCTGCATACAGGCTGAGCAGTCTATATGAAGTGCAGGTGTGCAGGTAGATGCAGGCAGACGCAGAGTAGGACGGAAGGCAGCAGGTCGCACACACAAACAGACAGGCGGCGTGTGGGTTACGCTGACGGGTGTGTCTCTGCAGGAGCGTGATGCGACAGAGAAGAGAGAAGAGAGAGTGCGAGACTGTCACTCTGTCACTCTCTGTCACTAGCAAACGGGGCCTTTGATGACGAAGGGCGACGCATGAATGTCGATCCAATAGGAAGTGACGCTGCCGAGGGCCACTGAGGGCGCCGGCTGCTCCACTTCATCTAGCAAGTCGCCTCAAGCGCTACAGTTGCAGCTTCGTCGTGCAAGGGGAAGCCTACGCTAGCACCCGGTGGGGCAAAGCGCAGGCCAACGGCGAGCCCGGCGAACAAGGCCCAATGCAACCAAGCACACCAGGGTCTCGTCCTCTTCGGCGTATTAATATATAATACTAGCCATCTGGAATTCTACACCTGTCTCTTCAACAACACCACGGACATTCGCTTCCTTTCCACTCTCTTTTTATACCCCCCCCTTTGTCACTCCTTTGACCCCAAGAGCCAAGATGCTCGCCATTCCTTTCATCGTGGCTGCCGGCAGCCTTTTCACTGTTTCCAGCGGAGCCCCGCTTCGATTCTCTCCTTTCTCCAGCAGCCATGCTGCTACAACTGCCCCCTTGCAAGAACGTGGTCTCGACGCCTACACCATCTTTGGCGGCGACGGCCAGTCCACTGAGGGTTGGCCTTCCATCTCCCAGTGGGTCCAAAGTTTCGATTCCATGTGGGAGGCCAACGTCGACATCATGAAGCAATCTTGCGATGCGTGGGGTGTGCCCAACAACTCCGATGACGAAATCGCCGATATCAAGTCTGGTATCGAGGATGTCTCTTCAAGCTCTGGTATCGATAAGCGCTTCATCTTTGCTATTCTCATGCAGGAATCCAATGGCTGTGTTCGCGTGCCAACTACCAATTGGGGCGTCCGCAACCCAGGGTTGATGCAAGGCCATGATGGACAGGCGACTTGCAACGAGGGCACCGTCCAGAACCCTTGCCCCAAGGAAACCATCAAACAGATGATCGCTGACGGCACTCTTGGAACTAGTGCCGGCGATGGTCTTAAGCAAACTCTCCAGCAAGCCGGAGGAGACCTTGAAAACGCAGCAACATACTACAAAGCAGCTCGCATTTACAACTCTGGTAGTATCGATTCAACTGGTAACCTCGGCGCGGGCATCGCCACTCACTGCTATTCTAGTGATGTCGCGAATAGGCTGGCTGGCTGGGTTAATGCTGCTAAAACCTGCCTCGAAGCAACCGTAGGATCATTGACCGGATCATCAGGAACCTATGAAAGCAGTGGGGACACTAGCCCATCCTCTGTTGCAAGCAGTGCTCTCGCCTCCACTGCGAACAGCACCCCCACGTCTAGTGCAGTCGCCGTCCCTACTTCTGCTGCAGTCACTGTCTCTGTATCGACGGCAGAGAGCGTTCCTACTTCCATCTCCATTTCCAGCTTTGTCCAGAAAGCACCGTCTGTCGCAGTCTCTAGTGCTCAAGCTACAAGCACCCCTGTTTCGAGCGCCGCCGCTTCTACAAAAGTACCAACCCCTACCACCTTCGCAACCGCTACAACTGTTCCTGTTTCTACAAGCTCGCCGACCGCAACCCAGCAGCCATCGAAGAACGCTTCCGAGCCAGCCGCAGAAAAGGCTCCCGGTGCAGCGTCTAACTGCCAGGAATGGTATACCGTTCAGGACGGCGACTACTGCCAAAAGGTCGAGCAGGCAAATGGCCTTGTGGAGGGAACCCTTTCCAAGTACAACTCCGAAATCGATTCGAATTGTTCTAACCTCTGGCTCGGATATGCCTATTGCATTGCTGCCTAAATGCAGAACCGAGGATGTGGCAGGTGTGTTATAGTGGCCATGATACTATTACCGTTTAGCGGTTGAGATCTATTTGCGTAGGTCTAATAGTGGCATGACCGATGAAGTATTTTCTCTTCTTGTAGATAGATACCCTTTTTACCTAGGTGCTCAATGGATCCGGAAAATTGTCAGCAAGACAAGACTCCGTTATGAAGTATCATGTTCTCATATCTTATCACGTGATCTTATCGTCTTCAAGTCAGGTTTGCGCTCTTGAGTCAAATAGTATAATTGTCTCTGGGATATCTTCGGCAATTCTTTCCATAGGATACTATTAATCCATGGATGACTTAGCAGGTGTGGAGATCATGAACCTTGGAAGCAACGACGGTATTCATGTGGTATTCAATGCAAATGTCTCCACCTCAGGTCGCCGCAGAAACAAGTAAACATAATGACGATCACTACTGCAATCGCAATAACTAGCAAATAACGACAGAAAAAAGTACCAGGGACACGAATGGTAGAGTATCGAAAGGGAGTTCATTTTTAGCATATTGCGATCTCATTTTGGATTGGCCACAATCATGCGTGTTTTCCAAGTAACAGATCCTACCCATTCGATCTCCTAACTATATGCTCATTAATGCATAAAGAAGCCCGAAGAGAAGAAAAAAAGGTGTAGAATTAGACATATCCGTTTTTCCAACCATTTACTCCCCATGCCAGGGGTATGCAGTAATCCTTGGGAAGTCTCTATTTCCCAAACATATTGCCAGAAGCCGAGGCCTGAGCATCCTATATTACAAATTCCTCCAAACTAGTTGTTGTTCTTGCATTCATCCTTCAAGATAAGTACCGTTGGATCGTTCTTCGCCCAACACCATCTCCATCCAAGATATTGATTGAATAAGGTCGTCGAAAGCTATTGATGTGTAGGAAACCTTTCTAACGAGCGATGCCACGTTTCTCGCTTTCCGTGTAGAAAAGTAACATACGCCAAAGCTTTTTGACCAGAATTTCTGCCTCTTCATCGAGCACCTGGGCAACGTATTAGAAAATAAAAGATCTAGAAACATCAATGACGTAATGATATGAACTTACAGGCTCAAGCTGCTGGACCAGTGTCTCAGGCTTTTCTTTATTCTTGAGATGTTCCTCCACAAGGTCCACGAGCATTTGTTCCTGCACACCAATGTATTCAACTATCTTCACCTCTACAAACTGCTTTAGCTCCCTCTGAAGGTTGGGATCCTCAAGTAGGTCCCAATTAATATTTGATTGGAAGAGGCTTTCCTTATCATTGGGAATTTCGGCAGCGAGTTGCTTCCGTGCCTGGTCGCGCTCTTCTTCTGTCAAATTTGCGGCTTCAGCAGCCGTGTCAAATTTGATTGGAATGAGTGTGCGTTTGGTAGTGTTTTCCCTGCTCTCTTCATCCTCAAGTAAGAACTCAATCTCGGTCGTCGTCCGAAGTGGCGCAGTAGCGTTGTGTGCCCTTTGTGCCGCAGCACCAAGTGAGATCTTGAAGCGTTGTGGTTGAGAAGGCATTTGTACCCTAGCTCCTAATTCTTCCGCTTGGCGATCGAGGAACGAGTCGGCCAGACCGCGGGCTTCATCGCGACGCTGGTTTTCTTCTGCTTGTTCACGCGCTTCGGCTTGACGGTCGAGGTCATCCGTGGCTACTTCTCGAGTACGTGCCGCATTGCGCTGTCGTACCCATACACCACGGTCACGATAATAGTCGTCAGTCCTGTTTGTGGCTTCAAGTTCGTCGTCATAGCCCTTGAGGTATACAGCCATCCTCTCCTTTGACTTTTCTAATGTTTTGTCCTCTTCTGAGTCGCGAACCTTTTCACGTTCTGTAGCAGCGAGCTTGCTTCGTTCACGATTCTGCCAGCGACGTTCGTTAGTAGAGAATTCCTTCTCCACCTCGGCCTCTTTTGCATCTCGGTGACGTTTCTCAATCTCCCAATCACTAGCCGAGTCATCTTCCTCCTCTTTGCGAATGACTGGGGTTCCATTTGGAGCAGTGCCATTCACGAATGAGACGCCGCCTTGATAGTCTTTGGGTATTTGCTGGAATCCCCTTGGCCCACTTGGTGCTCCCTGAACCCCACGTTCTCTGGGTCCAACTGGAATACCGTTGGCACCACCTGCTGGTCCACTAGGAGCTGCCAATGGTGGTGAACCAAGCCTATTGACCCTAGATGCACCTGTTCGGTGACGCTCTTGAGCCTCAATTTCTTCCTCTCGCCGGAGCCTTTCCTGATCGCGCCTGTTGCTTCGGTCTCTAAAGGCAGCAATCTCAGCAGCAACAGTTTCGCGCATTTCCGCTGGTATGTCTGACAGTTCATCATCTGCGGAAGGAAGTGGGATGGTCACTACTTCGGCATCTGGACCATCTGCACGTGGTTCCAGGTCTGTCATGATGGCGTCCCCATCTATATTAAGTCCTGAAGCCTGTGGGTTAAGCAAGCTAGTGATTACACTTGCAAGCTGCTCCTTTGCCGTGTCAATGCGGAATTGAGAGGCCGTTTCATCTTCGTCTCGCCTAGCTTTCCAGTCCTCGGCGTATTTGATAGAAGCTTCGTCTACTACCACAAGTAAGGTGCTCATCTCCGGTTCTTGTCCCTCCTCCTTTGCATGTGGGTCTGGTCGTTTGGTCGGGATTTGAATATCTCTCAGCACTGCCGCTGCCGTCTCTAAGCTTTCCGCATCTTCGTATTCTGCAAATCCAAATTTGCAAGGCTTGTTGTCTGCATCTTTGGTGCGTGTCCACCTTCGCAAATTCCCCACTGCGCCTAGGATCCTCTCTAAACCCTCATCACCACCAACTCCTTCAGTGATATTACCAACGAAAATCGTTCGTGCAATCTCTTCCCTTGTAGGCGGAACAAGCGACAACATGACATCTCTCATCTGTTGTCTTTGCTGATCGTTGCCTCTGTAATCGCCCATGCCCAAACCACGACGAGAAGAGTCGGCAGTGCTTTCTTTGCGGAAGCCCTGATCGGGTCCTGTAGACTTGGTGGGGCCTGTTGTACCTAGACGAATGACTGGGGCATTGAAGTTGATATTGGACATGCCGGGAGGAGGTTGGAAATTCGCTGGCAGCCCGGCAGGTCGGCCAGGTAGAGCGTTTTGCGCCGCATTAGACATGCCTGGCGGCGGGGTCATACCGGGCGGTGGAATGGGTTGCGAGGGCGTATTCACACCTGGAGGAGGGCCCATTCCTGGAGGAGAGCCTCCATAGCCAGGTGGTCGCGAATACCCAGGAGCTGTAGGTAGTTAGCATAGCGTTCAAAGCCGTGGTGTAGTGGCTGGGCAATGGAAGATATACGCTGAAAGGGGTACATGTTAAATCAGTACGCAGGCCTTTTGCGAAGGGTATTCAACCAAGAACAAGCGCCGGTGAGTGCGCGGGTGGTGGATTCGAAGCTCGAGGTTGTTGCGGGTGTCAAGGTAGGACCTAGGTAGACGCAGAGAGCACGGCACCTATTAGCTATTCTAAATTTCCATAGCGCCCGACGTTCTACCGGGCCATGCCCATGCCCATGCCACGCCCATGCTGCGACCGAAAACTTCGAGAGCGCGCCAGCTTCACCTCACCGTGATCCCTCAATTGCCCATCAGCGCCATGGTCCTCCGACGGGCAGCGGATGCTCTGGTCCGCTCCCCGACGTCTACCCTCACTGTCCTGTCGAATGCATCCCGCACCCGCAGTGCCATCCACTTGCTAGTACGACCCTTAACCACCACCCATCGACTTCTCCAAGATTTCCCCCAGTCGACCAATGTCCCAGGGCAAGCTCCACAGACTGCCGGTTCCGGGAATACACAAGCCCCCGCCTCCTCCCAACGTCCTCCTTCAACTACACCCACCAATGGTTTGAGCAACACCTACAGCCGCAGCATTTTTGGTGCCAACTTCTCTCCCCTCCCCGGGTCTCGTAATGCTAGCCCCAACACCTTTGGTCGCGCTCCACATCTGGACGTCAATCGGATGGAGACGCCTTCTGCGCCCCAGGCCGACTCCTCTTCTTCCCCACTTTCAAGTTTGTCCACCTCCGAGCCAGAGACATTCCCTCGTCTTAACGCTTTCACTGGCCGATCTATCGATCTTAGGTCCGCGAAAGGACCTAAGGATCTGGTTAAGGGTATAGCGCATTTGAACGGCTTGAATGCACGCAACAATGTCGTGAAAGACTTCAAAGAACAGAGGTTTCACGAAAGACCGGGACTGAAGAGGAAGAGGCTAAGGAGAGAGAGATGGAGGAAGAAATTTAAAGTCGGATTCACTCAAGTGGTCGGTAGGGTCAGCGAACTGACCAGGAAGGGTTGGTAGACACGTGGAGAAGGAGTTACGGAGAAGGCTGCTGTATGAATATGACGTCAGGTTGATGAGTATTTAAGGCTTAGAATATGAAAAACATTCGGTGATGGGGGCACATTTGTTGAATTATAGTGTACATCTGCAACCGTAGCTTAGATTGCTCCGGATATATACAAAATATATACGCCTATTGATACCTGACCTTTTACATGATGGACAGTGACTTTCCCCTCATAATGTCCGACCCTAATCCCTTTTCCCGACCCCATATCCGTAACCCCCATACCCATTGTTTGTCGGTAACGCATACCCACTTCCACTATAGCGCCCTCCGCCGATTGCTTTATCCCGAGCATATCGCTTTAGTCTTCTAGGGAGCTCTACACCCCGGAAATAAGCTACACAGATGGCCGTCGCCGCACCCGCGCTCAAGAAGCAATACACAAGCGTACTCGTGTATACATGACCCCCAACGCCAGACCACCCTGACGGCAAGGATGTGGACGGGTACCAGCGAACACTGAAATGAAGATGTAGTGGATCACCAATGGATACACGTTGTTGTTTTACATGAGCGGATATTGAATATGCAGTTGCTGCATCAATGGTCCCAGGAGACGTGCTTTTAGGGGCAGCATGTACTAGCATATTCAGATGATTGGAGATGTGAAGATGTGAGAGCTGCAAGGTTCCAGAGAGTGCAATGATGAGCGGGGTGTACAGTATGCTTTCCGAACCCATCACGCCTTTTTGAGAACTGTCGGACACTGTATATTCGTCCGAGGAAGAGAATGACTGGGTAGGGAGCGGACGAGAAGGTATACGACAGGATAGAGGTGCATCGTTGTGAACGTAGAATTCTAAAAGGTGGAAAAAGGAGTCGGATATGAAGTCTATGGTGCAGTTGATTTCTAGTAACAAGAAGTCAGTGAAAATTGCTGATGTTAAGTTGCGCCATGTCACCATGCCGTACCTTTTTCGACCCCAAAAGAAAGCTCAAGAGGTCGACCTGTCTCATTGCAGGTCGGAAAAGGAATATATTGGAGTTGTCCATGGGCATCAGTAATCTACATTCCGCACCTGTTAGCTTATAATGCCCTGCAGCCTAGCGAATTGCGAATGCAATAGCAAATGGTCTTTACAACAATAGCAGATGATCGAGGGAGAGCGTATCCTTTTCTAGAAGATAAGTTGCAATCGGGCTTGTCTAAAATTGTCCTTTGCTAACTCTCTATGCATGGTAGCGCGATGTATTTGGGGTGAAACATTCATCGAAGTGGGTTGTATCATCGTTGAAATGCTGCTCGCAAAAGAATATGGATTTGACGATTTGACGTACATGCTCCCCGGTCTCTCTGTATAGCCAAGTCAGAATAGTTCTCGTAAGACCTAGACACGCCGGGATACGAACATTGTCCTGTTTAAGCAGCTGACGGGAATCCTCTCCCCTACAGCGTATGCTGTCCTTTCAAGTGCTTTAAGTGGTTCCTGACCGGAAACCGCTTGACCCAAAGCGAGCCAAAAAGCATATATAGCTAATATTGAGAGCCATGGGGAATAGGAACCTCGAGACATGGTCTCCGAGGCGGGGAAGAGACAAGTACAAAAAGAAAAGAAAAAGTCGAGGACTTGAGGTCACAGTATCTTGGACATTTTGTCGGTGCTGGGATGCGTACGGAGGTTTGGCGTGCAGCTTTGGTCAGGTCGATCTACTTCGTACTTGCCTAGATTGGAAAGGACATGCACGTGACCTGCAGCTAAGCACCGGGTCAACTGGGCAAACCTTAGCGAAAATAAAGCTGGAGGCGAGCTTCTGGCAGGCCGTTCTAGCTCGCAGCTCCCATCGAGGCACCAGCTACATACTCCGACGACGCCAGCCTCATATCTCATGATGATCATACTGACTACTGCGATCGCTGGCCACCCGCACTGCTGAACCCCACAAGTCCACAAAGGCTGATTTCCATCTTTCTTTCTCTTTCCCTCCACTCCACATCCTCTAAAGACTGGGACCGGAGCTTGAGCTAACGCGGACGACTTCATGGCCACCGACTCACCCCAACCTCTTCACCTACCTGGGTCATACGCCTCTTTTCTACCCCCTACTTTCGATACCCTAACCGGCTCTAAAACTTCTCTCTTCTCTCCCTCCCCCCAAACACCGGTTCTAAGGCGCGGGCAGCCAAACAGTCAACAATTCGCATTCGCCGGAGGTAGGAAGCGGTCTAGATACGGACATTTTGATGACGGGAATAGTACTCCTGGTACCTCTGGAGTCGCAACGATAGATCGATTCAATGACGGGAAGAGCCCTCCCCCTCTTGTGAATGATCGCTACGAACTCGCAGGCGGCATGGAGACATCACGGATATTTACAAATCGAGATGATGAAGATTACTTCCGTCTCGGAGAACAACGTCGCGGGATGTGGTCGCTTCCCACGAGCCCACACTTGGCTGCGACAGATGCCGTCGTTGGGGACGAAGCATGTCCTAGCGAAAACAAACCGTGGATGATAAGCCAGATTTTTAGCATCGTTGGAGGCGTAGCAGGGAAGCTGGTACAATTTTGCTCCGTGCCATTTAGGGGGTTTCAAGCAGGCGGAGGCCAAGGATATACAGTTAACGCTCAAGGTGGTATCACGGAGCCAAAACCAACCTCCGAATCGAGTGTTGGGCAAAGCCAGCCGCCTATTCAGACAACGAGCCCACCCACTTCAAACTCTCAATACGACAATTATGGAATCGTATCAGTAGATTCATTGGAAGACACATCACGTCCAAGCGCCAAAAGGCAGCGGACGACTGAGCACTGGGTAGTGGTCGACAGTAGTGGTGGCATAGACAGCCGTGCTCCCAGCCCTCGACTTTCGGAACGACGAGCCCCGATATCATCGCAAATACCACGTCCTTCCCCGTCAAGGCCGTCCTACGGAAGAATGGCAGGAAACAGACGCTCACTCATTCCGGTCTCCAAGTGTACTTCCCAAGACCGATATACTAAATCTTCGTATGCAGGATCACCAGTAGCTCGTTCCACCAAGATCTCTCCATCTCCTCGTTCATACCACCGTCAAAGCTATGGATCGCCCGTCTTAGTTCAACCGCAGAATTCTTCTGTCAGTCCATTCACTCCGGAATCGCAGAGGTTGATCAACAGGATACGGCGGGAGGATATGGAAGAGGAGGCTAGAATGCGCAGGATGAGTGCACAGATGCAGAGCATGTTAAGGGAAGCTCGGGAAGCTCTAGGAAGCAAATTTGAGATCGAAGGAGGCGATTATCTCAACGATGACTTTGGTTCAGAAGATGAGGGTTTCTGTGAGAGTCATAGGTGACCATGACGCCCCAGTCAAGTAACGCCTGGTCATCTGGCCGATTACTCCCAGAGCGAACGGAACAGGTTGGAGGAGCTGCGGCTCCGTCACATCTTACGTGGACCTCCCCTCTTGGAGTCTGGAGAGTATTCTGGCCGGGTCGCTAAGCGGGTCAGCACATCAAGCGAGGTCCCGCATTTTATGGATCTCGGGATAATTATGACATCGAGGAGTGGGCACGGTGCGGACAAGAAAGCTGCGAGAACAGAAAGCACGACGACGACTTTGCTCTGCCTTGATTTTGCGTTTCTTGAAGATGCTTGAATTTTTGACGTTGTAATGTGGACTGCAGGCTCTCGGCGTTTTTGGTATGGAATACCCTCTTGGCCCGCGATTAATCATGCAGGATTGCAGGATTGCGGCACTCCCTTGGACTTGGCCTTGGCACTATCATTCTCACCGCATGATGGAGCAGACATGTCGGAGCAGACGTGCGAGCATACACGGGCACAACAGCCTGGGCCTTGGTGGAATTGACATTCTTTGTAGCAGCGATCTAGTCTGTACGAAATAGACAGAGACGGTAGTTCGAGACGGAAAAACAAGACTACAATTTTACAGATTCAACAGCAACATAGTCGCCTTAGCGGCAACGTTATCTGGCTAGGGTGCGTTGGCTCGTTATCGGATTTTCGGGGATGCCCTACCATTGCAGGTGAGATGTGTTATGCGAACGAAGACTAAGCGACTATCGACTGGATCTGCAGCGGCTCTCCTGCCTAAGCTGGTGGCTGTGCAAGCAAGCCGGTGGAATGGTGTGCGCACCTGCGTTGTTCTTGTCCCTCGTATTTTCGGACGGCCATACACCACCTACTATCGTACCTGGGCGTTACACCCTACAGTACCTAGTACCTAGGTAGAGGGCACAGGTGCATTATTATCGTTGTGTCCCAAGACGAAGGCTATCTAAGAACAGGTAGGTACCTACGGAGCACACTGCATGTACTTAGGTAGGGAGGCTTGGTACCTAGGTAGGTGGTAGGGAAAGAAATGCCTCGTATCTAATGTTATCGACTTATCAATTCATGGTTCGGCGCAAGGACCAGCCTCGCCCCGCACGCCAACCCCCACCCGCCAACCACGGAGCAGCTTTAGCAGGCGGCCACCTGGACCCCCGCCAGTCACAGGCAGGTGGTGATGTATGGACGGGTGGAACAAGTGGGATCTGTGGAATCTACGGGGTCGCTTAAACCACTTAATCCACCCAGCTCAGCTTGCCTGCTTGCCTGCTTGCTGGCAGGGTACCTAGGTAACTGCCTGACGTGCTGGCCTTCTTTCTAGAAGGGAATTGAGCCAAGCGGTGCCTGACTTGTGCAACCCCCCAACCCCCAAGTATTAATTATATCCTCTCTCTCCTCACTCCCCCCTCTCCTCATCCAATCCTCCTTGCCCTCACCAGCCACCCCCAAGCACAATACACACCGCCGTGCCATCATGACGTGCAACATCACCAACACACCGCTTTACCCAGAACCACTCCCGCTCTACTCACGCGACCCCGAGACGCTATCCATCCACTCGGCAGCTCCCTCATATGTCTCTGAAGCTCCCACTTACCACTCCCGCCGTCAAAGCATACCCACTAGCCCCCCGCCCTTGATCAGTGCCGCTTCAAACTCAACAGGTTCTGGCTCTAGTTCATCAACTGCCAATTCGTCGTCTACCCGTCGCCAAGGTCTACCTAGCCCAAGATATGCTCCGGGCTTTCAGTCTCGCGGTCACGGGCCCCTTTCAGACTTGGATGGCCATAACTACAACGGGAGCAGCTGGAGCAGCGTGACTACCAGTCATGCTAGCCGACAATACCATGCCGTGGCACGTCGACGAGCAAGTCAAGTCGCCAATACAACCGCCATCTTGAATTCACTTTCCGCCGTTCCGCCATCGTCCACCGCTACCGCTTCTCCCAATGCCTCCTCGACAGCTGTGAACAACTACCCTACAAACACGAGTCCTGCCAGCCCCCTTGAGGATCCGTACCTGGTTGGTGAAGCTGCTGCTGAGCGAGCACGCACCCAGCGCATTTATAGAGAAATGTGTCTAAGGGGAGAGGAGGCAAGTAGATACGAGAGCAAAGCATGGGGCTTTATGCTAAGCCAAATGGCGGACTGGGAAGAGAGGGACAAGAGTTGGTCCAAATTCCGGGATCAGGTTGGACGCACTAAGCTATTGGGTAGACGAATTGGCCTTCGGGGCTAAACATGGAAACATCAGCTGGACGTGGTTCCACCGTCCTTTCCCTTCTATTTAACTTCAGAAAGAACCCTGAGGCATTACCTCTTCGCACCATCGATGTGCCCAGAGCTTGCCAGCACCACTGTGCGGGCTTTCACGATCATGACCGAGCCAGGACGAGTGATGAAGAGAACCTGCTTGAAACGGGCAGAACGGCTTCGAAAAAGTGATATGATATCCGATGGAATGATGGTTTTATTTCTCCGTCAAGTGCATTATGGGCGCTGGCGACTCTTATGAACTCGTGGGATTGCATTTTAGCGTGGTGCATTTTGACAGCTTCTCATGCATGAGGCCAATGGTATATGATCGTTGACGTTTGGTAGCAACTCAGCATTCGAGCATATACCTATACAGAAATTTACTTACCTTAAATAAGAAATCAACGTGGATAAGATAGACTTTGTTGCCGTCGTATATTAAATGCAAACGCACAGCTTGCACATGACTTCCCCAGTCGTTTACTTAGCTCCTAGGAACCATGCCGGCGCAGGAACCGACATCACCACCGTCCACAGCCGTCGACTTGACAATGGGCGAGGCCGAAAGCCGTAGTGTTTCCGGCTTCGATTTCTCCACCTATCACGCACATGGTGGGGTTATATGGCCTATCATTGATCCGATGGTAGCTTCGAGACTACGTTGGAGGATGGAATGGCAGAGTTTCTTAAATACGGCGCCTGTCACTTCAATCTTGGATTCAGAGAGCAGGCTTTCGTCCCTCTAGCTTTTGTAGTTGTCTTGAAAAAAAGAACCTACCCTTTGCCATCCACCTCCGAGTTGTTCAACATGGTCACCATCACTCATGCAGAGACGAAGGACGTCAGGTTCCCCGTAAGTCATTCTATGTAGGAATCCCCCGTAAAAAGCTTCACAAGGCTCATTTTTCCAATCAGACGTCCCTTGACAAAACCGGCTCAGATGCCATGAATGCAGCAGGAGACTATTCGGCGGCATACTGTATCCTACACACGGACACAGACTACAAAGGCCATGGCATGGTATGCACGCATCTTTCCTTCCAGGGTTTCCTTTTGCACCCGTCCCTGTTGATCCTTTCTGGTTTGCCGTTGACAACCATTCCTTTCGCCCATGCCCCAACAATTAAGTTCCTTTTTTCTTCTTCTTTTTGGCAATTGTCCTTCGCATCATCCTCATTTTAACCTAACACATCATTCAGACTTTCACCATTGGCCGGGGTAATGAGATCGTATGCAGCGCCATCATTCACCTTGTCGACAGAATTAAGGGCCGCACATTGGAGTCTCTAGTTTCTAACTGGGGCAAGACATGGCGCTACCTTGTCTCTGATTCACAACTTCGATGGATTGGTCCTGAAAAGGGTGTAATCCACCTCGCACTCGGTTCAGTTGTGAATGCCATCTGGGACCTCTGGGCCAAGACACTCAAGAAGCCTGTCTGGAGGATCGTGGCAGATATGACACCACAGCAGGTTGTTGACTGCATCGACTTCAGATATATCACCGACGCATTGACACCTGAAGAGGCGCTTGAAATCTTACGAAAAGCAGAGTCAGGAAAAACACAGAGGATTAAAGACGCTGAGAACAACCAAGCAGTACCCGCATACACGACCTCTGCAGGATGGTTAGGCTACGGCGAAGACAAAATGCGTGGTTTGCTCGCCGAAACTCTATCAAAAGGCTACAGGCACTTTAAGCTCAAGGTTGGAAGCGATATTGAACAAGACCGCCGTCGGTTAGGCATCGCACGTGAGATCATTGGTTTCGACAAGGGCAACATTCTCATGGTCGACGCAAACCAGGTCTGGAGCGTACCCGAAGCCATCAACTATATGAAGCAGCTTGCCGAGTTCAAGCCCTGGTTCATTGAGGAGCCCACAAGTCCCGACGACGTGCTCGGCCATGCAGCTATCAGGAAAGCACTGAAGCCATACGGCATTGGTGTTGCAACCGGCGAGATGTGTCAAAATCGGGTTATGTTCAAGCAGTTCTTGCAGGCCGAGGCTATTGACGTCTGCCAGATTGACGCATGCCGCATGGGCGGTGTGAATGAGGTTCTTGCTGTTCTTCTCATGGCCACGAAATTCAATATCCCTATCGTACCTCATAGTGGTGGTGTTGGTCTTCCCGAATACACACAGCATCTGAGTACGATCGATTACGTGGTCGTCAATGGAAAGAAGAGTGTCCTCGAGTATGTCGATCATCTTCACGAGCACTTCTTCCACCCTAGTGTTATCAAGGATGGATATTACGTTACACCTACAGAGCCGGGCTACAGTGTAGAGATGAGGCCTGAGAGTATGGATAAGTTCGAATATCCAGGAAAAGAGGGCGTGAGTTGGTGGAGGAGTGAGGAGGCAAAGCCTATTCTCGAGGGGGAGAGGATTTAAAAAGGGGGTTTTGACATGATGTATGAAAAACAAAAGCTTCCTCATTCACATAGTTGAAATCTGAACATAATACAACGAATACTGCCCACGTGATTAACATGGCCAATACCTGGGTTACTCCTCTGGAGTATAGTTCCGTAAACGTTCAACTCCATCTACGACGCCACGATGGGTATCAATGCCAATATTAATCCATAGACCCCTAAGGTAAATGCTAATCAATCATGTTTTCCCAATCCATCCGCAATGCACAAAGAAATCAAACAACCTCCCACTCTTGGTCACATCTATCTTTCCAATCTCCCGCGCCGTCTTTTTCTTCAACGAACCTCCCTGCTTCATCGCCTCGCGCATCATCGCCTCTTTGATGGCTAGATACGGCTTTGGCATGATTCTCAATGCGCTGCATACATCACGCTCCTCGGGTGTGAGTAGGTGTAGGTCAGCAACTGTTTCTTTAGAGAACTTCAGGGGGACGGTGTTGGGCAACGGGGGACATATGAACTTCGGTTTTGATAGCTGAGGGGTCAGGACGCCGTTTGCACCATTGGTAACCCTGTCGGGTGGAGGGGTAGAAAGGCCGTTCTGCAATCGAAGGGGTAATTCAGGCGCAGTCAATGCCGTGGTTGCTGAAGGTGTCTCGAAGGGTGGTGTGGGTTTAGCCATTCTGTTCGTCGCCAGTCTATCAAACTGGGCTATTGGTGGGCCTCTAGTTTGCCGTTGTTGCTTTTCTTGCTCGTACTTTTCCCCTGACTTTAGATCTCCTATCTGGAAACTCCGCCATTCCTGAAGTTGTGCTATTGCTTGGCGGAGGTTGTGCTCGTATTCTAGGCCTTTGCAAAAGCTTTCGAAGTCTTCGTGTTTCATCATTCGCGCGAACGGCTTTGCCTTGCTGAGCAAGTCTCTCTCTTCCTTCGTTCTCTTTTTATCTGCTGCGGCATTCTTCCGGTACTCAAGCAGCTTGTGTTCGAATATTACCTTTTTGCGTTCCACACGTGCATCCAACCTCGAATTGTAGATTTCCATTACCGTCATCTTGAGCTCCATTTCCGGTTCTGTCTCGCCGGTCCGGGGATTGAGGCCATCTCCCGGCTCGAATTGCATGTGTTGAACCGCTTCCTCTGCTTCATTAAAATACTCTGTTTCGAACTCCAACCGACCTGGCATGTAGCCTTGCACCTCATGGCATGCGGGTACACTAGCGGTGGGCTTCTGCTTGGGCGTTGATGGAGGTGCATTCTTAGCAGCATCTTTTCTCTCCTCTATCCTTCTCTTTTTCCGTGCCTGGAAGACTTCACGGGGAATAGCCTCGCTTAGCTCCTTGGCCTCTGGGCTGGCGTGTTCGGGCAGCGGAAACTTCGAACTATTAATGTAGGTATCGATGTAGTGATCACGCACTTCGTCTTTTGACCTGAAACCACCTATGTGATCTGCAATATCTGCCCATGAACCCAACCCATATGTTTCTGCACCTTCTAGCAATGCCAGCTCTTCATCTGCACCCCAGTCTTCAGTGAATATTGGTATAGAGTGCTGTTCAATGACTTGGTAGGAATGGGTTCTGGGGTCGTGATCGCGGGAGGATTTGCCGTCTGAGAAACACGGGACGCAGAGATCATATTCATGGCATACGGAGTTTGCACAGCGTATCCTAACCTGATGCGAGTGAATCTTGTGGTCGTCGCGTGCAGAAAAGGGTGATTTGCTTACAGTGGATGTTATATCTGATGAACACACGTCACAGACGTACTTGACGCCACCCTCTGTGCCTCGAGAGGCGGTCTTCTTCTTGATTAGTCCCATCTCTTGTGTGCCAAGTGCAGCAGGCTATTGTCCAGCGAGGAGGTGCGATGTGGGCCGCAAAGAAGATAAAGCTGCTGGTTGATGGCGGGCGTGGTGCGGTAGAATGGCGGTTGTTCCTGACGTACACCCCCCGGTCGCTGGTCACTGCGCGATGCTCTGGGGCTACTGGGTATTCCTGGAGCCGCGATTCTTGGCGGTGTTGCGGTGAAGAGGCCGACTCCCGCACAGACGGGTCAAGAGCATAGGCCGCTGGGGATCCAATCAACGGAGGGGCGTTGAAAGTGGCACGGCGGCTGTCTCGTAGGGTTTTGGTCTGGTTGCTTTGGCAAACAAGTGACCTAGGTAAGTAATGGTAGGTACCGTGGTCGTGGTCGTGTCGTGTTGTTGTTGCTGCTGCTGCTGCTGCTGC
>AJFL01000193.1:0-71181 GCA_000467735.1 Rhytidhysteron rufulum CBS 306.38
GATAAATAACCTCTGTTAAACACCCTAAAAGGAGCACGACCTCTTTAAGACGAGTATTAAGTCCTACTCTACACCCTGTCGGTGGCGCCTAAGGCTGATTACTTAGTGGAGTTAACCCTCGTGACTAAGTGGTAATATGGAAGAGGTGCCCGCGGAGGTGCTTTTCCAAAGTATCCGGGCACTCCCCTTCCATAATGCCGCTAAGCTAATAGGGAGTAAGGCCCTTGGTATAAGGCGGCAGGAGGCGTCTAAAGCTATTTGCTAAGCTAACTTAAGCTCTTAACTTACGGAAGTAGGCGGCGCCTAGAGCTGTTTGCTAAGCAGACTTAGTCCTTATAACTAAAGGGTATTATAGAAGGGGTGCCCGGATACTTTTGAAAGACACCTCCATAACATTCTCGGGGATACGCCCATGCTGATATATACTGGTTTGAGCTTGAACATTGGATCATGCAAGGCAATTTAAGAGAGTTTGCCTTGGTTGGTAAGCCATTGTCCTTCCTAATGAGACGTATATGCATGTTTGACGTGTGACAGACGGCGGTCTTGCAAGAATTCCTCCGAACTTCTTGCTTGATTACATCCCGATCCGTGCTTCAGGCACCAAATGAGTGGCTGCATTGTGGAGAATGGAATATCGCACCTGGGGTACGTATCTTCATTGTCTTGGGTACATGTCTTGCGTTCAGCTTACTATTGGTCGAACTTATCGCAGACGCCTGTGGGTATGATCCTGCGCGCTAACGATAAGCATAGTTCCGCGTATTCGGAGATGTACATTAGCCTTGCCAAGGTGGTGCGAAGGTTCGAATGTGAGTTATTTGTTGTCCGAGAGAGGGACATAGACCACTCTTGGGACTGACGACAGAGAGAGACTTCTAGTTAAGTGGTGTGCAAGTACAGTGCTGAATTGGTTTCATACTTGATTAGGATGGTTGTTGTCTTTGTCAGTGTATTACGCCGCACTGCTGCCTGTATACTTACCTGGGTAGATGTATGGACTCTGCCAGCTCATGCTCGGCTGTGTCACCTGCAGTCCTACTGCTACTTCCAAGGTTCACTTGACCCCGCAAATTGGGTGCCTAAACCTCTATCCATTTACTCAATTTCCGTGGCTGCCTTCTTGAGAGATCTGCCCCTGGGCGCGTCGTGATTGCCGATTGCTGACCGCGAGCGTCCGACCGCTGCCTGCCTGATTTTTCACCCCTTGTCTCGCACCTTGCACCTTGAACCTCCAGCCTCCAGCCTCCACCTCCGCCCTTCCACCCCTCACACCCCACCTTGATGGCTGAATGGGAGCCTCATCGCTGGCTGACTCATCGCCTGTGGTAGGGGAATCATAAACGCAGCCTGCCGCCGCTAGCATTTCCGGCATCCACGTCATTCATCCACCACAACCACCACAACCACCACTACCACCACTACCACCACCAATTGTAAATTCATTGTCGCTACCATGTCATCCACAGATACCCAGCCCGATTTCATCGTCGTTGGTGGAGGTCTAACTGGCAGCGTGGTCGCCTCCCGCCTATCGCAGTACCTCCCCGCTGCCAAGGTCACGTTGATTGAAGCCGGGTCCGACCAGCAAACCAATCCCGCCATTCTCTCTCCAGCCCAAGTCCACGCTCTATGGGAAAGCGACTATGTATGGAAGGACTCGTCGGTCGAGCAGGTTCACCTGAACAACCGTCGCATTTCGGTCGTCACGGGCAAGATGCTCTCTGGCAGCAGTGCTATGAACGCAGGGTGCTGGACTCGCTGCTCCGCAACCGACTACGACCATTGGGCATCCGTGGTTGAGGGCGGAGAGCGTTGGAGCTACCACGGTCAGCTGCCCTATTTCAAGAAATCCGAGACTTGGTACGATGCGAATGCCGACCCGGAGAAGCATGGCTTCAACGGTCCCGTCAAAATTCATGCTGTCCACGAGACCCGCAAATACCCCCTTCGTGAAAAGGTCAAGTCGGCTTTCGTCAGCAACGGTTTTCAACTCAATGAAGATGCTCAAGCTGGAGACCCCATTGGTTTGAGTGCTTGGACCGAGAACTGGCATCAAGGCGAACGACAGCCCAGTGGCGCGGTTTACAGCCTCAAAAATGTTCAGGTCATCACGAACGCCCAAGTCGCCAAGATCTTACTACAAAATGAAGGGGCTGGCCTTCAGGCACGAGGCGTCGAACTCGTAGACGGGCCGAAGATCAATGCCAATAAAGAGGTTATCATTTGCTGTGGAGCCTTCCGTACTCCTCAATTGCTCATGCTCTCGGGCATCGGTCCAAAGAAGCAGCTCAACCAAATTGACGTCCCACTTATCCTGGAGAACACGGAAGTTGGGCGAAACTTGCATGATCAGATCTCGCTATCTCTATTCTACAAACTCAAAGATGGTCAGGACAAGGGTCTTTCCATTGGTAGTCCATCTTTCAATAAGCCCGAATATTTCCTTGGAAGTCCCGTTGATTGGTTGGCCATCGGCAGTATCGACTCCAGCATTGTCAAAAAGGGACTCCAGGAGGATGGCGAAGCTGCTTCGGACAAACACTCACTTCTTGTGCCATCTCGGCCACACACGGAATTGGTAATTGTCTATGGCCCCGTAGGAGTCGGCATTCCCGGCCTTGAAATACCTCTTGATGGGACTATCATAACAGCTGCTGTACTTGATCTCCTTCCTACATCGAGGGGAAAGATCAGCCTCACAACTTCATCCGCAACTGTATCTCCGGAAATCGATCCAAACTACTATGCCACGGCCACCGATCGAGAGATTCTGCGAGCCGGTGTACGAAAAATGCTCAATATTCTTGATGATTTTGAGGATGGAATTCTAGATGGAGAGTTAGTCGCTGAACCGTTCAGCCCCTTGACCGTTCAGTCCACGGACCAAGAGATTGACGAACGAGTCAAGGCTTCTTCAAGTACTTGGCATCACTTTGGAGGATCTACGGCTATGGGAAAGGTGGTTGACGCCAGTCTACATGTCATTGGCGTTGAAGGACTTAGAGTTGCTGATGCGAGTGTGTTGCCTTCTCCTCTGGGTGGTCACTACCAGGCGGCAATGTTTGCATTGGCTGAACAAGCTGCGGAATTGATTGCGAAGGCAAATAAATGAACCTTCAGTGCCTTATCCAGCACTACTGCTCTATTATGTAAGAGTACAATAGCCCTCGGTGGCTCCATAGAACCTTGATAGAGCCCATGAGATGATCTATGAGTTCCATGATATCACCAATTTCATAATAGTGGTGACGCTGGAAAGTATCCCGTTCGCTGACCTTAGCGTATCTTGGACGTTTAAGCCACAGAGTAAGAGAGTAGATGGAATAATTCGTTGGTAAATTACGATGGAATGAATTGGATGTTTAGCATGCAGTTCAAGTTCGAGCTAGTACCATGAGTGATCGTCGATACCCGGGCCGGGCCGACACTTGTTACACTGCCCCACCGTGGAATGGAACGAACACATGAGCTATTATTGGCATAGTCAAATAAATCGTAAAGTTTGCTTTTCATTGGAATTATTTTACTCGTAAAACACCAAACATCTAACCTCAATGGACTGGCGCCCGGGTGCATCCTTAGGCGTATTCGGATCGATGAACGCTGTATGAGGAGTCCGTAGAGCCAGACCATTGACACCATTTTCCATTCCTTCTCCCCTTGAATCAAAACATTTGAGAAGCATGGCTTCATCGGGAGTCATATCCTTCATATAATAGAATTGATGCCTTTCCGAAGGAGCGACAGCAAGAGTCTCACCCTTAACCTCATACCCCTCAGTTGAATTAAGAGTGCTAGGATCAGCCCATTTCTCCTTCCCACGATCATCATCATCATGCACACTATCCGCGCGCTTGGGGTAAAGCAAGTCGACAGGAATGAAGTCCTCGGGACGAGTAGATCGCCAATCGACCACCGCGAGCGGGAAATCAGACGCGGGGTTCTCAATGGGTCTCCAAACATTGATGATCTGATAACGACCTTTGAGTAACTCCTCCGCTTCATCTTTCGGGAGATGTCTTCGTACACGGGCGGCTGCCGCTCCGGGTGTTTGATCAACATGAACCTGCTGTACCGGTCGTCGAGGGGAGTCTTTCTTGCTCCTGCGAATGGTATGATCGAAGATAACGACTTTCTTGATCCCAGGTAATTTGTTGCGTAAAAGGGCTTCTACATCGTTGTAATAGCTACCCCGAACGGCGGCATCGTCTACGAAAACCTCTTCCTTGGCTGGGTACTTGTATACCGCGAAGCCTGAGTTGTCGGTGGTGAATTCGGTCTCTCGTCCCCGGATGTTGGTTACGGGGTGGGTGTGGTCTTCTTGGTCGTAGGGGGGTCCATCGGCGTCGACTTTGGTCCAGGGTTTGCCGGTGTAGGATGAGGTGTTGATGTAGCGGAAGGTGGCGGTCGTCATGGTGAATGTACAGAGTGTTTTGTAGTCTATGCTATCAACGTAGGGAGTGGTAGATGGGAGTGGGAATGGGAGCAGAGGAAGGAAGATATATGGGTGAGGTGGATTAATAATCGATTTATGCTAGTTCGTATGACGCCATTTCAAATGCTTATTCTACGGGCACAGAGCTAGAGTTAGGACGACGGATATAAGATACACTTCTCTAAATCCGCCCTTGGATGTTTCCTTGTTACATAGACAATTATTAGAACTGACAAGCAAGAATTGTATGCCTTGGATACAAACTGTTTGGAGTGGCGACTTGATGGTGAGAATTAAGGTTTGTTTTGATTTGTCATCACTCGACTAAGATTCGGCAGCGTCCATCTCCCTTTCAACCTTGCATCCATCTTCTTCTTCATCTTCAGCTTCAGCTTCATCATCTCGACTAACCAAATATGTCATTGCATTCTTAAACTTACCTCTTATTCGAACTATGCAAATCATTTCAAGAACACCCGCGCATATGAACATCATGTCTCATCGAAAAGTTCCCAGTTCTCCACACGATCCCGGTTAGAATGATGTCCTTCGCCCATGCTTCGGAAGGCAACGAAACTATTTCTCCCGCAAAAGAGCATTTTTTTAGTTTCCCTAGTGATATTTGCTCCTCCGCATCTGATTGTATGGCTATCTAACTTTCCAGCACAAAGCAGCAATGCTGTAAACAAAGAACATGCCCATGTCCGTTTGCAGCTACGTGCTCTTCTTTCATACAATAACCATGAGTTCCAAGTTTATCATGCCAGCCTGAGACCTTCATTCTTACCTGCCTTTTATCAAACATACCAACATCATAAACATGGCTACTTCAGAAAATCAGCCACCTCAGTCTGAATCTCAATACGAACCTGAGTATGACGACGAAAGAATTCCTTCCGGAATGCGAGGCCGTAAACCTATGTTCGATGTTGAAGACACCTTCTATAATGAATTGGATCCACTGGATCAGCGGGCATACATGCTTTTCGCGCAAAACATGAGGTATCTTCCCAGATACACAGGTAATTTCTTTTTCCCATCGCGCGACGATCATGGACACCCAGTCCCGCTAATATAGGACACTACTAGGCGCCGAAGGTGCTACCAAAATCATTCGAGAATGGGGACGAGTGGCCAACAAGCCTCTATGGAGAAGTCGAGCCGAGAACGTCGAGAGCAGCTCTGATTCTTCAGAGTACGATTCTTCTCCTGCGTTTAGAAGACCAACACTTGGGAAGTTGGCTCCGACAACAGGCGATATCGACCATATTCGCAGCAGAATGGGTAACTCGTGGAGACTTGCCAGCATCCTCTATAATACTAGAACCGTTCACGGCGCGTATGGTATTACCTTCAAGAAGTCGGTCTTGCTTTTCGTTAAAGTAAGCAAAACGAATGAAATAATCGATGTAAGTTTGACTTTGGTTCGGAGCGTAAGATATTTCAAAGAGTAATTCACGCTAACGAAAGACCTTCAGCGCGTCGTCGTAAAACGAACATACGTTCCTCCCAACGACACGCACTCGGAGAAGTATTTCAAGGAAGAAACGAAGTTGTCTTCCACCCTTACCAACACTGGTTGTCCTCACATCTCTAAATTCCGGTGCGCCTCGGCCAGAGATTGGACAGAGGAAAATAGCGAGAGTCAGGAAGAAATTCACAAGCTATGCTATCTCTACCTAGAATATGCCGCTCGCGGTGATTTGAGCGACTTATTAAGAGTCCATAATCACATTAATAAGTACGTTATCCCCACACGTAGAAAACTAAACCCAAGTTTTATTTCATCGTCTCATGTTTCTCTGTAGGCCTATTCCCGAACATTTCATGTGGTATCTCTTCAAGGGTTTAGTCGAAGCACTCCACGTGCTCAGAACGGGAAGATGCCATTGCACAGGGGACCATGACGAGCAGCAGAGTGGCTGGAAACCCATCACCCATCTAGGTCAGTGACTCTTGTAGCACTACGTGCATGGTCTTCTATGATATTGCAAATACCTCTGGCTTTCCGGTTGATATTATTATCCATGGCTATCTTTATGTCTTTCCATGTTACTCTTTTCTATCTCATTTCATCGTTCAATATGCTAATCATAATTCCCTGGTCTAGATATCAAGCATCTAAACATATTTCTCGGAGATGCCGATGCTACTTATCCCGCTTATGCTACTGTGCAATTGGCCGATTTTGATATCTCATTTCAAGTCGATACGAACCTAGGCCCAATTATGACTCGTCAACTTATGGATCAACATCGGGGGGCTGGCACCGCCGGGTTTCAAGCACCTGTGAGAAGATGGTTTTATGGTTTATTATGAGGAGTTGGGCTAACCTTTTGCCAGGAACAACGACCCACGTCTTCCTTCAATCTGGACGACAAGACTGACATCTATGCCGTTGGTTTGGTACTATGGGATCTTGTCCGGTGTACTACCGAGCAGGATATAATAGGCGCAGGCCGGTTCACAACACCCACATTCAAAGACATCTATCTTCAAACTCCACGCATATACAGCCTTGCGCTGATCAAAACTATCATACAGTGCCTTGCAGAATTTCCAGAGTGGCGGCCACCACTCGATAACTTAAAGCAAACAATCGATTTTGCTCTCGAGACACTTGATAATATCAAGGGATATGAAATTATAAAAGAATCGGAACTTGAAGAGCCCCTTCCACCGCACCACCATGTCGCATTTCAAAAAGATGTGTACGCCCATGGCGAGCGACCACGGAAGCGTCGTAAATTAAACGTAAGACTTATACCGGAAGATGAAAAACTCATCAAAATATTGCAGGATCGCTACACTCGCAGGCAAGACCTGCCTTTATCCTCGCACGTCATTAATAACATGATGATCTTTCAGCAACGTGTATCTATAGCGGCCTCTGCGGACCCAATAATGACAGAAGAAGCCAATGTTTTCCTAGGGTGTCTGCGTTCAAGGCTGATGGGGCAAACCCCATATCAAGAGTCGTCATTCTCTGACTATCCTGTAAAGAAAGATTTCTTGACCCTACTTCTTCGGGATACCTCTGGATGGAGAGATGGGTTACCCGAAAATACGGAACCGAAAACCAAAGACGAGCACCAGCTTTCTTCCACTCGGATGGTCGTTCAATTCCTCTACAGCCAAATTAAGTTAGGCCTTATATTCATTGAGATCCGAGTCCCCACTCGAGAATCATATCTGGACCACCCTGGTCTTCGTACGGGGGTTTTCAATGCAATCCTCGACTACGTTGATGACACTCGGCCGCCTCTAGATATTTCATCATCGTCGTCACGACCACCATCCCCTCCTCCGCCCCCACCCCCGCAGCCTCGTCCTTATCCCCCCCCTCTTCCTCCTCCTGCTGCTGCTCATCATCCTCCTCCGGCACCTATGTTACAACCACGACCGCCACCGCCACCGCTAGTATATGAAAATCTCTCCCCAGAACTAGCACTCCGGTCTCGTATTGAAGAACTAGTCAGGCACTATGCTGAATTCGTGCAAACTTCAAACAACGCATATGTCGACGATGTGCTCAATGTTTTGCGGGAATCCATTTTTCCGCTCTTAGACTATCAAACAAGCATTCAACTCGCGCCTAATAACATGGACATGGATCAATTCGTGAACACGCTCAGGTCACTCCGTACCATACTGGACCTCGCCCTCCAGCGTCCTGCTAGCCCGAACGAGATGCAAGGGGTATTTGAGATGCTTCAAAACATTCGACACGCGACCCACCATCCGAGTGCCCCCGAAGTGGTAAGACAAGTGATAATAGAGAGGATTGGATTGCACCAATATTTGGAAAACTTCTTTACGGATTACCAGGCAGGAAATTTGCCGCTAATTATCACACAAGATTTGGAGGGTCTACGTCAAGCTACTCAATTTATACAGTTCGTTGCACAGATGCTTTATGTATCCGATTCACGTTTGTTGAATGCCTATGGACTTAGTCGCGAAGATTTCGATGGCGCTCTTAATATGATATATCGTATGGCCATGCATATTCAAGGTTCAAGCGAAGATGAAAGGCGACGCCGACTCCGGGCTCAAAACGATGATCAATTTCTTGTACATGAAAATGATGACGAAGGGGGAGAGTATTGGGAAGAAGAAGAAGAAGAAGGGGAGGGGGAGGAATTGGGAGAGGGACAAGAATAGGAACCGGAAGAGTGAAAAAGGTAGAATTACCCCTCATTGTAGGAATCGGCACGGTTCGAATAGGTCAGTGATGCTATATCCTATGTTTTCTGGAATCCGATACTAATTCAGCGAAGGTCATGATACTACTAGAAAACTACCAATTTGGGCGAATCTTGGTACTCGATTTTGCTACACCACCTTTGTCGTGTGTCAGACCATATATGCACGTTCTTTTCTCGTACCAAGATTTGATGCGGCATTCTTGTCAAGAGGGATCATCCGGGCACTTGAATGATTTCGCTCCCTTTCTTTCTCTACTTTCGTTTAATAACTACGTTCATTGCTTCGGAACATGATGCTCGGATTGTATTTTAATGGATCAAACCTCCAAGGGACTCTAGTAGTTTTGAAATGGACCAAAAATAGCTTAACTCATGGCTTACTCTATGTGCAAATGTCCCAATGGTCGTGTAATTTGAGTACCCCCAAATTTGACGATAAATCACAATACGAAGTTACATGTGTCGTGGAGTGGTTCATGAGAGTATCATGTCAGAAAAACAAATGAATCTGTGGAGTGCCTCTTTACTTGGCGATAATGGAGTCCGTATTTATAGTCTAACATCCTCACCAACTCAAGGATGTAAACTTATTTCGATAAAGTCTAGCCCTAGGAGACTTAACAATTATACCTCCTTAGATATATTCATTGGAACTTGTCAACTACCATAAAAGACAGGTATAAAGAATACAAACCGTGAGTAGGACCTATGCTACAATTCTAAAGCGCGCCTCATCACCGATTGATCAACTTAACATCCACCCAACTAACCTCTCCTCAAAACATAACAGGCCATGTCTCAAACTCTAAAAGGTTTATCTCATACTCTATATTTACCCCACACGAAAGCCCCAAACTCCAAACACGAAGTTCCCATCGAATAGCAAGAGAGCAAACTTCACGCCATCTCGTAATCATGATGAAGAAAGTTTGCTATACGAGTTTGTGATGCGGTTTGAGATGAAAATTTCACAAACCTATTTATATATTAGTCACATCGTATTCTATTTATACCTGATTCCAGTTATGGATAGTTCGCTCTCAAATGAGAGAAGTGGCTTGCGATGGCACCGGATGAAGTCGGTCTGAGAACTACGCTTTGTGGGAACATCTCTTCATATTCATACCTAGTATTTACCTTCTTCATTCACTCTATTCATATTAGATAGTTGCTCAATCTATTGGAATATCGTGATTATATCTCAGTGATACCACAAGAATATACTAATAGTAAAAGGTTCCTAAAATAATACCCTCATCGCATTCATCGCACCCCGTTCCTCGTATCCCGCTCGTGGCGTTCTGAACCCCCTCACTTTCTATTGGATTATTCATCGCGAATGGCTTGAACGACCACATGCAGATATTATCACATGGATGTCTTGGCGGATTTATTTTTAGATCCTATCGAATTACACCTCGTTGGAGTTCCCTTTTATGTTGCTCATTAATTACTAGCGTTTTGTGATGTGATGATGGGATGTATGATTCGAAGGAGCATCTGGATCTCTTGTTTTTGACTGGATTGACAGGATTAAAGGCTTGTGTGATATGATGGATTTAGGAAAATGTTGGCGAATACGGATACGGATTTTTTAATGCATGACTTTTGAAATATTGAATCACATTGAGGTATAAACCAAAAAGAAGGAGAAAAGAAAAAAAGAAAATGGACTTATTTGCCATACACTCGCTAACTCATTCCAGATTCTCTAATCATCTATAAATTTCCCTTCAGTCCCACTACAAGCGTCATTTATCACCATCTCTCTTCAACCTTCAAGATTCAGCCATCATTCACTACACCCACTAACCCTTGACCATCCTAATTAGCTATGCATCTCACCCCCCTCCTCCCCCTAACCCTCTCCCTCTTAACCCCCCTCACCACAGCCCTACCAGCCCCTTCAACCCTCCTCTCCTTCCAAGTAACAAGCCTAACCACCTTCGAACCCTCCGGTCGCCCCGGAAATGTCAACCACTACGTCATTGATGTAGACGTTACGGATCCGAACGCTTCTCCGGCTGAGAGTTCGAATTTACATTATGAGTGGGATTATAGTGTGGCTACGACTGGGTGGCCTAGTCAATTTGTGAGTTTGATTGGTTTTCCTTTTGGAGTTGATATGGTTTGGTTTGGATTTGGTTTGGGAATGAAGTGCTGATGAAATGGGGATGGATTTTAGGTTGCTGGTGCAGATCCGAGTTTCGAGTTCAAGGCTGAGGACTGGGTGAATTATTATGATTTCACACTTGTTGTGAAACATACTTTTACTTATCAGTAAGCTTCTCCATCTCCTATCTATCTCCCTCCTCTTCCTTCTCACTTATCTCTTTTCCGACCCCACTACCCTCACAATAGTCCCTACCACACCCTTAGAGTATCCTTCACTAACATCAAGAAAACAGAGGAGATGAGATCACAATCTTCGGAAAAGGAAAAGTGGATCTAACTACGATAACCTGTTCGCATGCGGCGAGTGGGTTTTCGGTTTGTAATTTACGACCGAATTCTCCGTTGTATTTGTGGATTTATGATGTTCAGGATGCTTAGGTGGGAGGGAGGGAAAGGGAAGGGGGATAGGAAGAGTGCCTTTGATGCAAAGGGGATATGAATGAGAGATGGGGAGATGGGGAAGTTAATGAGATAGAGGTGCGAGGAGGTGTGGTGAGAGAGGAATGGAAGGATATAGGAGATATTTTGGATGACGTAGGTAGGTGTTTGGTTTGAAAGAAATCGGGTAGGGAGAAAAGAGAAGTTAAGATATAACCTTGGCTTCTTTAACCTAAGTATCTTAATCGAATTTCTTAGCCCTGTATTCGAATTCTAATGCTTAAGCGAATTAAATGAGCTTATGGTTTTCATCTCCAGTAGCCAGCAAAAGATGTTCAATTCGTTTAACGAGTTCCTCGGATATCATGCATCAGCAGGGTACCTTTTATCTTAGGATTTCAGTTAGCTTTATAGCATATATGGATGATATAGAGGAATGATCACATCGCATCACCGAACCCTCGATCCAAAGAAATGAAATGTCCCAAACTGGGTATGACTTTTTTTAAAATTCCTTTACGTTACAAGATTCTTTTCAACCCTCACAACTTCCCATTCTTCCTAGCCGTATAGGTAGAAATGAGATCCATCAAAGGAGGAGACAACGCATCATAAGTCGACAACCCCTTCTGATTAAGCCTATACCTCACATCATCCATACCAGCTGGGTCGAAACCCTGCTCAATAATACTGCTCACAAACGCCGCAAACTGAGGTTCCTGCCAACCCTTCTCATCCGATAATTCCGTGTGCACGAAATCCAAGCCCTTGAAGGGATGTTCGTTTACGATCCGGCCGAACAAATGGACACCACATTCCTTGCAAGCGTTGCGTTGGATGGCGGCGTTGGGGTCGATGATGTGAAGTTTGTTTTCGTTGGCCGTCACGCTGACGTTGGAGACGGGGACGACGCCGATCACGGCGAAGAGAGCTCCGTTAGGCTTCCAGCATTTGGAACAGCCGCAGGCGTGGTTGTGGGCTACGTTGCCTTTGATGGTGACTTCGACTTTGTTGGAGGGGCAGTGGCAGCGAAGTTTTCCGCCGGCGAAGTTGGGGTCGCCTTTGCTGAAGCCGTTGTCGATTGTTGGGTGGAGGGATGGTGCCATTGTGAAGATAGGTGGATGTTATGTCTTGTTTGTGATTGAATTGGGCTTTTGTACAAAACTTTGTTGTAGAATAATACTCGTGAAGGGTGGTTTGGAGCGGGGGAGAAGACTTTGGGTTTAATGATGTAAGAGTACGGCAGATGGAGAGGGATATATATATTCTTCCCCCTCTCTTCTGGGATAAATCGGAGATTGAACACACCGAGAATGCCCCATCTTTAAAAGTAACTCGGAATAAGAGGATTTGGTCGGTGTGCACTCGGGATTTCTTCGTAGAGTATATCAATCCGTAGTGAAGATCCGGGGAAAGGTCGCACGAAGAGGATCACTGAATCCTTCTTCCTCTTCTAACTGCTTCCATCATGCCTCTAAACCAAGTATACGCATGGCGCAAGATTACGCAAGCGATGCTAGAAAATAAAGAGGGATGAAGATTAGATCAGATAGATGATGAGGCGGGGATGCTTTTCCCATCTTGGGTTGACGCTGTCGGATCTGGCGTTCCACCCCGCTTTCCACAGCGCCGGATCCTTGGGCGAAAGAGGGGAACGTTTTACATTCCATAATACATGGACATGTTTGCTCTGTTTGATAGCGGATCTCCACGGTTGATGTCGGTGTCATGTCGATGGGGGCCCCACATGGACGTTGAACTGCGTTAGCCTAAGCGCTGTTTTCTAGAAGCTCGTGGATAACGAAGAGATAGAACGTCCATTTCCACCTCGGATTGTTAAGACGTGGAGAGTGTTGGATTCGATGCTGACTGATATTAATGGTTCTAGAGTTGATGTTAGCATGATGGATGCAAACCGAGAGGGGGATTAACTCGACAAGATATTTTACTTTGACTATGACGTAATCCAGGTAAGAAGGTTTCTATGGGGGATATTCACGACGAAAGGACCTATAAATACCATATAAAATGCTATGGTTAGACTTGGTTCATTCTTGTACGAGCACTGAATACAAGGAGAATCAAGCTTCCTATATACTTGTCCACGTTGAGCACCATGTTGACCACGGCCCACCATTGTTATCGAATGGAAGTGCACTTCCCTTGAACCAATCACTTCCAAATGGCCTCCTATACGTACACCGATTCAAATCAACACCTGCTAAATCTCAAATAAGTATTTCACCTTCTCTACACAAAGACAGCCTCAAATACATAGATCTAAGCAAGGCAGTGGTCGGAAATAGAGAGACCAAGACCAGCTCGCTTAACTCGTGTGGGGTGCTACTTGAGGGTGCTCTTGGTTTCTTCACACGTGTGATAGGCCTTGCTAAGAAAAGAGGTCCAACCGCATCTATCAGCATCGTGTATATACGACTGCTTCACGGCCCCCAAAGAAAAGAGGAAGAAGTCGAAATAAGGTTCAGCATCCAACAACTTTGCCATGGCTCGTGCTCATGTCTAACGATCGAAGATCGAAGTCATGACCCATTCACATTCAAATCTAACTTCCCTCCAACAAAAGCTTCCATACAAACTTCTCTATAGCAACTGATCTATCTATGGCGAATGATTTCATGGTAAGTAGTTAGTTTCGTCAGCAATCAAGCCACCTACCAATCCAAAATCCAAACCTTCCCCACTCCCCATCATCTTTCCAAAAAAAAAGCCCCAATCCACTACCGAAGAAAAAAGGATTCCGAGCTATCCGCACTCTGCACAAGATCCCGCGCGCGACGGCCCGAGCGTTCGTAATCATTATCGATTTGAATCCCTCAAGCCACAACCGAGAGTAAGCATTTCAAGGTTCAAGTTCGCATCGGTGCAAAACTGCGGCGTAGAGTAGAATAGATGGTTCATCCGCGTAATGAAAACATCCTTGACCAGGATGCTTTAGAGTCAAAAGAAATTGCAGTTGAGAAAGTGAGAGCATAGAAAGGTGAGCATCAGCTCATTCGAAATTTCGAATTGATCGCGAAGGAAGCGGGGTCGACGAAAATTGAGTGAGGCACAGCAATGGTAAAAGGAAAAAGAAAGGAAAGGCAAAGTCGGCGTCTGACTTGCATATATAAACCTATTTTCCCAGATGTATGTTCAAAGTGGTGGAGAGATTGCCATTCCTTTAAAAGCAACATGGCAACATTGCCATACATGCCTTTTAAATGAATTGCTGGGATAGCGAAAATACGTGTGGAAGATAACTCTGGCCAGGAAATGCTTAGACCCGAGAACCGTTTATTAGATGCCAAGTTACTCTATCTCAATCGTTGCCGGACATGAAGCCTCAATTTAGAATGTCAGATTTGCATGCTGCAGGGAACGTTTTTCGAACCGCCTTTGATGATTCCAGAACATGCAGGTTTCCTTATCCTTTCACCTGTAACCGAGGTTTTCGCAGCCATACGGATTCCTCCCACGCGGAGAAGCGTAGAATCCTACTTCAGAAAATAGAAGCTGAATATCTATTTATCCGCATGAAACACGCTATACCTGATTCTCTTCTGTTTATCCCGCTGCCTTGGGAACTGCCGGCCTGATTGATGGACAACATGTGCCATGGGGAAGATCCAAGCCAGGATTATCTCGCCTCGATTGGGCTGCTGCTCCGAAAATCCATGTGGCCTCTCCAGTCTACCCCGGTTCATCTTCCTAGGCCATGTTTCCGTCGAGCAATTGTCAGTCCCTACTACCGGCAACTGCATGTTTCCCAAGGCTGCAGCAGTGCATGCTGCGGGCTGACATGATGAAATTTGCCGCGAGGATGCGTGAACGCTCAAAGTATCCCGGCTGCATCCAATAACGAGGATAGAGATCTGTCAGGGTTGGCTTGCATGCCACCTTGATGAATAAATTTGACAGCGGGCTTGGCCAATGTCAGGAACGGTCAGGATGGTGCGGTAGATGGACATTCATTTGAAAGCATATAAAGATTTAGGTAGCTCCCTGATAGCGAGAGGGTCAGCTGCGACTTCCAGCCGGCTCCTCCTTCTGTACTTCTTTGAGAGCTTTTGCTTTGCTTTCCCTCAAGATGAGAGGTCTCTTGACTACTCTGTCTGTCGTGTCTTGTGCATTGGCGGCAGATTGGCTGGGAGAGACCAGGACCGAAAATGGCCAGACATATCAGTGCAAGTGTTATTCGGACAATTCGTGCTGGCCTACTGGTGCTCAATGGAGTGCGCTGAACACGACTGTCGAAGGAAAACTTCTGGTCGCGCTTCCACCTGCGGCCCCATGCCACAACTTTCTCGGAAACATTTCCACGTACGATGCCGCTAAATGTGCTGAAGCGACTGCCAATTGGGTGAACGAACAATGGGTGTAAGTATTTTCAAATCAGTGAATCCTTTGGAAGCGAGTTGCTGAAGTAGATGTAGCACCGATCAGACCGTGGCCAACCTCTGGCCAATTTACACGAACAACACTTGTCTGCTAACGAACAATCCTAATGACTCCTGTACTCGCGGATTCTATCCCGAGTATGTCATCATGGCCACAACAAAGGAGCATGTCAAGGCTGGTGTCGACTTTGCACGAGAGCATAACTTGCGTCTCATTATTCGAAACACGGGCCACGATTTCATGGGTCGAAGTACAGGATTTGGAAGTTTGGCTATTAACACCCATAGCTTCAAAGATGTCAAGTTTACCCAAAACTATGATGGTCCAGGGGATTATACAGGAGGGGCCGTGACTCTAGGCTCGGGTGTCCAAGGCCGAGAATTGTATCGTCAGGCGTTCGCTCAGAGTCCACCAGTTGTTGTCGTAGGGGGAGAATGTCCGGTGAGTCTAAAACGTTAATTGACTTACATACAGCTGGTGCTGATGATTTTGCTAGACCGTTGGTTATTCGGGAGGATATCTCCAAGGCGGAGGACATGGTCCTTTGGCAACCATCTACGGAATGGGAGCAGACAGTGCACTCTCATTCGACGTCGTTACTGCAGCTGGAGAGTTTGTGACCGCCAATGCTAACGAGAACCCGGATCTTTTCTGGGCTCTCAAGGGCGGTGGGCCAGCCACATTCGGCGTTGTCATCTCGGTAACCGTCAAGACGCATCCTGAAATACCAACTGCAGGTGTTATTTTCAACATCAACAGCACACACACGAATGACTCCACCGTGTTCTGGAACGGTGTTCGAGAGTTGAACAAGCTCTCCAACCACTGGATCGAGAACGGCATGTTTGTTTACTTTGAGCTTTCGGTTGGCACTCTCCATGTTCAGCCATTCGTAGGACCTAACATGGACGTGGCAAAAATCACCGAAGTCACACAACCACTTTGGGATGCTCTCGACTCTCAGAAGATTCCATACAGCAAGGTTATCAAGGACTTCCCGACTTTCTTCGAGCTGTATACCGATCTGTTCGAGGACGAGATGCCACAGCAAAATTCATTTGTGGGAGGACGTATGATTACGAAGCAAGATATCGCTGAACATAACGATGAGATTATCGAGGCATTCAAGGTCGGGGTTCAGCCAAGCCCCGATACGATTGGCTTCACTGTTGGACATATCGTGGGTCCTGGTGTAGGAGTTCCAGTGGTGGATAACGCCATCCATCCTAAATGGAGAAACGCAAGCAACTTTGTTATCATGAATGCGGTAATGCAAGGGACTGAGAGCTGGGATACGAAGATCAAAAAGCAAGTCTTGATGACGGACGTGAGCACCAAGGCCCTCCGCGATGCGGCGCCGAACGGAGCTGCCTATGTCAATGAGGTGAGTTTGGTAGCCAATTTTAGCTGGATGAACATTTTTCTGACATGGAGAATAGGGTGATTTGAACGAGCCAAACTGGCAGGAAGCGTACTGGGGTAGCAACTATCCCCGATTGCTGAAGATCCGCAAGGTTTGGGACCCGACCAATGTGTTCTATGCTGCTACCACGGTGGGGACGGAGGACTGGGAGGTGATTGATTACGGAAGCAAGCTATGCAAGAAAGTATAAGGGTGGAAAAGAGAGGAGAATATTGCTGAGAAGGTATGCAATAAGTAAACAAGCACAGTAATACACAAATAAATTCCAATTGCTCTGAAGAACTTGAGGGCGATGATGAAGAAAGTTTAGGCGCGTGCGAAGCTTTCATATGATGTGAATGCTGGATTGGAATAGAGACATGATGGAGTTTACATTCCAAAGGCTATGGTGTGGAATGCTGATGGGAGGTTGCTGTTTCAGCGAGAAATGGCGGGGTGGTGGTTGGGTGGTGAATGTTGAAGCGGGAGAGATGTGATAGAATACGAGATGGATGATGTAATGCGCCAAGCCTTAAAGGGACGCGCTAAATCAGGGACCTCGCGCTGCCGGCCATTCATCTTCACAAGCCAAAATCTGAGAATAGCTGGGTGCCTGCCCTGTGCTTCCTCTGCCTAACTGTCATCTCAACAATATTATCTGATCTGATCCACCTTCACGGCATTCACTCACCTACACACAACCACCACACAACTACCATCACCACCCACCGGACAATATACCACACCTCCCCGTCCGCACCTGTATGCCACTCCCGCGCCGCGCCACACTTCCTCAGCCTCCATCATCGACGCCCCTCGAGCTTATCGACCCAGCTATTCGTCTGCGACTGCAATCGGCAACTCACCTACTCTCCCCCACCGGTTTGTCCGGTCTACCTCACCAGGGCTACTCAGCCTTACCCGTCCTACCTCTCCCATATCTCCCGTCCATGTCGATTGAATGCACCCTCTAAATCCTTACCTGCGCGCCTTCTTCCGGAGTACTCTCCCCTCCCAGTGCTCGCCGGTTAGCCATCACGTACGTCCCACACCGCCCCCTCTTGTCCAGGTCCACCGGCTAACATATCATGGCTTCAGGTTCTCCTTGTCCCCATCACCGAGATCCTTCTCAGCTCCCGCGACCGTGAAACCAACGCTCTATACAGCGACCTCAGCGGCTCCGAGGATTTCCTTGCCAGCCATGTCTTGCGAGTCCACGGCGGAGTGGGCCCTAACAATCAGATCAAGGATGGCTCCAGCTTTAGGGAGAGTCGGGGGAAGGCAAAGCAGTACTCAACCGCTAATGGCCGTACCGTGATCATCAAGGATGCCTTCGTCTACAGTAATAAAGGTCCTGAGAGTCCTGGATCTGACACCTTGGAAATATACGCTGACTAAATTTGCTATCATAGGTTTCAAAACTCTAAATCAGGCCCAACTCATCACCGATGCCATTTATTACCCCGATTCCTTCGATGCACAGCCCTGGCTCATATACTACATTTCAAAGCCCTTGATCGGTACATTCGAACCTATTTCCATCATCCCCGCCACACTTTCTATGAGGCAGACTGAACGCAGGATGGAACAAGGAAGTCAGAGTACTTCGGGTGGGCAAAATTCCTTGCCACGGAAAAAAGAGGTCAAATCCTTCGCAGATCTCCTCAACCATTTCCCCATGATAGCGCGCCAGATGCAGCCGGGTTTGGAAAGGTTATTCAGGGAATTTGGAAAAGAGTTTGAAAAGCCACTACCGCAAATACCGTCTCAGCCGTCCAGGTCATCCTCTATATCCTCCCGGAGAAGGAGCTCGATATCTTCGGCTAGCAGCTTTCCTACCTCGTTGCACAGCAGCTTCTCACAAGGACCAAATGGAATCCATACTGCTTTGGAGATTGACGAGGAAGAAGACATGATGCGGAAATCACTGGAGACGGCGGTCACCGCTGGAATTGACTTATTTCAAATGGTGGACAAGCAGCAGCTCTCCTTATTAGGCGCGACAACCGACCTGACCGGCCCCATAGTCGAACGAATGATTGAAAGGTACATCACGGAGCAAGTCCATAATTCCATTCTATTTCCTAGACTTTGCACAATCAGACGATTTGACGACCTAGAGCTCGAGGCACGCATCCGTCAGATGGTGGATATCGATATTTCCCAGGTTGGAATAGACATTGGAAATGGCCAGAAAGGAAAGCAAGAGCTTGCGGTTCGTTTATCCAAAGGTGTGGACATTTTCAAAAAGATGGGTGTCGCAAGTAGTCCACAAGAGATGCTCGAAATTCTTCTTTCTGTTCAAAAGCACATCACCATGCCAGAACCTAGCTTTGATACTGCCAGCATACGGTCCAAGGCAAATGGAAGCACAGATTCAGGCTCTGAAAAACAAGATCCACTACTCACCATCAACGCGGATAGCTTGGTGTCCCTGTTGCTTGTTGTTGTAATCCGATCCCCAGTACGGCATCTGCAAGCACGATTATCCTACATGCGACACTTTATCTTTATCGATGATGTTGAAAGCGGAGAAATGGGCTATGCTCTAAGCACCTTCGAGGCTGTGCTTTCTTACTTGGCCAGGGATTCCGGAGGTTTACGAAAAGCGAGCAAAAGAAATCGAAGGTTGTGGCAAGCTACTAAGAACGGAGATATTGCAGCAATGCAGAGTGTCTTAGAACCGGATCGTTCGACAATTCCAAATGACGAAGATGATGAAGTGGTTCCTCCCAATCCTGATGGATTGCGGCGAGTCAGATACAGTTTGACTGATATCTCTACGCTAGGCGGTACAACCATCAATGGTGATTATGAGACTCATTCGAGACGATCTAGCATATCACACAGCCCCACCGTGTACGAGGCTGGCCCTCTAGCTCATGTATTTCCATTCCAACGGGCAGCTACACCACCGCCACGCTCTCGGACGAAAAAGAAAGTTTCTATGGATACACGCAGTCATTCCAGCTCGTCCATGTATTCATTTAGGTCCCGAACCAATACTATCAGCTCCCGAGGCAGTGGTATAGAAGGAGACACGTCTATCGAAAAGCTTACCAAAACTCAAGGCCCCGAAGGCGATTCTGTGCTGATGATGGCGGTCGAGAGTAAACAAGACAGGGCACTTCAATATCTACTTAGTCTGACAGACTTTTATACCCCAGACGTCGTTTTAGATGACTGCAACAATGAGGGTACAACACTTTTCAGCGCTTCAGTTCAACTAGGGTATGCAAAGACTGCCGACATGTTGCTTGATTTTGTCATCGAGAATGCACCTACTATGAAGGCAATCAGAACATATTTGGCATTGCAGGACTCCAAAGGCAGATGCGTTGCTCATTACCTTTTCAATATGCCACAGCTAATAGAGCAAATTGGACATCTTGTGCCATGGCGGATGAAAGATAAGAATGGACAAACACCACTATTCGCACTCTGCAGATCGTACGATCATGAAGAATATCAGTGGATGATCGATAAAGCTGTTTATGCGGCCACGAAAGCACAGGGTGACGGACAGCAACTTCATTTGGATGAGCATGTCGACAACAAGGGCAATACTCTATTACACATCATCAACGATCCACAAATCGCAATGAAACTCCTCTATCAGTGCGATTCAGACGTCAATGCCCCGAACGATAAGCAATTCACACCACTCATGGTTGCGAGCAAGTACGGAAGAACCGATCTGGTGCGAGTCCTCTTTCAAGATCCAAGGGTCGATCTGTCTGTCAAGGATAATCGAGGACTTACGGCGGTAGAGTTGGCCAAAGACGATGAGGTTCGCAATCGGATTGATGATCTTGTCCTTCTTTCTAGCGAACCCAACGCAGACGGTCGTATCACTACTGTAGTGCGCTCGTTCTTTGTCGAAGACGGCACCATCCGACTCGTCCTCAAATCCGGTGCACCAAACAGTAATACAACCATCACCGTCAATACATGCCGACGCTCGTTGCAAGATTTTGAGAATCTCGCAAAATGGCTCGCGCAAGAGCATCCAGCTTCATGGCTTCCTTCAATATCCAACTTCCCTTCGCCATTCCTGATCCCTTCGCGTCCTTCAAGATCTATATTACGAGACATTCAACTCCGACTCGACGCTTTTATAAAGATCCTTCTCACCCACTCCACTTTCGCTACGCATGAAATGGTGTGGGAATTCTTCCTCGTACAAGATATGGATCCAGCCATGTTAGCAGAACGGTCAGCTCGCAAAGCTGCCGCCAGAGTGGAACGAGTCCGCGAAGAATATACGCCCATATTTGACGTCCGTGAGGTCGAACTCTTTGTTCAGCACGCACGAGAATCTGTCCGCTCTCTCCACCACTCTACCCGCTCCGTCCTCCGCCGAACCAACAAAATGCGATCCGCATCTAATGACCTCGTAGACGCTGCCCGGATTTTCAATACCGCAGTTCACTCTCTGACATTCTTGCCACCGGAGCACCTCCGTTCCTTGGATCGCTACATCAAAACAATGGCACAGAGTGAAGCCTCGCCACTGGCAGGCTTCTACTACAACATGCATTCCATCTCCACGACCATCGCCGCCCTACTTACCTCCCTCTCACGCCCTTCCACTCTCATCTCCTCCATGTCCGCAACCCAGAAAGCGATAGATCGACACGCTTTATCGCTCCGGCGCTCCGATCGGTGGCCTCTAGGTCTCCTCGATGATGCCCGCCACCGTGTGCAGAGGGATGCGCAGGAGAAGATCGATAAGTCTGTTGAAGAGTTGGAGGGCTACGGAAAGGAGCTACGGTATACGCAGCAGACTGTTGCCGGGGAATTGGCAGCTTGGCAAGAAGAACGTGTGCGTGTGGGACGAAAAACAATCAAGGAATTCGCGAGACGCATGGTAGTCGTTGAGCGAGCCAGGCTACAAGGAATGCGGCGAGCAATCAGAAGCCTAGGAATTGTAGAACGCCCAGCAAAGGAAAAGGGCAAGGTCGGCAGTGTCATTGTCGGTGCCAATGCACTCAGTGATCTCGAGCCACCCAAGCAAAATGGCAGTATAGTACATGGTCTCGAAGGCCTAACAGATACTGAGGTTACAAACGGGTCGTTATTTGCGCCTCCACCTCCTTTACCGCCTCCACCAATATTAGAACCACCTCTACATGTTGACATGCCGCCTATACTTTCGCCACCCCCTGTACTTGCTGCAGCTCCACCACCGACCATGGATTTGCCCCCGCGCCCCCCGTTTTTAGAACCTTCGCCTGTGATCGACGAGATATCGCGAGGTGGCGGTGATGATGATAATGGAAATGGTGCAGAAGGATTGAGTGGTTGAGTGATTGGAATATTACGATAATTCAATGTTTAACCTTTTATTTTGTGGAGGGAGGACTCTCCCTTTCTTTGTATATATTACCCCGGGGGGATGTTTTCTTCTTCTAGTTTTGTTTTAAGGGTCTTCTTGCTAATTTAACACTTTTTTGTGTTCTTGTGATGATTATTCTTCTGTCTTCTTCCTTTTTTCTTCTTTTCTTTTTGTATAGATAGATGGTGAGGGTTGTGGGTTTATAGGACAGGGTAGTTGGATTGGGGGTTTAGGAAAGGTAGTTAGCGGTTGGTCATTGGTGACTAACTACACTACGATGACTTGGATTGTTGGATGGATTGTTGGATGGATGGATGGATGGATGGATAGGAAGGGTTTAACTTAGCAAGCAAACTATGCTTAGGTAGATAGATGGATGGGATGGAGCAATTAATAGGTAATACCAAAGAAGGTGTTTTTTGCCTTGATCATATCACCTTCTTTCTTTTGGGGATTGCTTTTAGTGAGGTGCTGGGTCTGCGATGATTTGTATACATACATACATACACCTGTGATGATGTTGCCTTTACTTATGCTTGTGAATGACGATTGAATATCCCATAATTCACGGTGGTGTGGCAGTCTTGAACTACTATGTTCCAGGTAAACAATTTTATATCGCAACGTACTACACCGCCCCCATGGTATGTAACCTTGGAAAGCCGACATGTTCACACAACTAGTAGAGAACATTTCAGCTATAAGGCTGAATTCTTCAGACCAGCCTTATCAAAAGCTGTTCATCGGCGCTATGAAGGCTGGATATTCATCGAGGATATCATTTACTTCAGTCGTGCGAGGCTAAAGTGACAAAGGCAAAACCTAAGGAATTCGTTTCGACGTAGAACACTTGGACAATGTAGGTAAGACATGAAAACTTGAAGATGGTAAATTGTCAGCACAATTTAGAATTTCAATAACCAAAGCTCGCTGAGTAGGTAGAGGTAAGCATTCGCGTTTTAGGGTATATCCAATTAGTTTCCTTCCAACTCCAGAATCGATGAAAATGAACAAAAGAAATGATTGGCCATCTAAATTCACTTGGAAAGATCCAGAAATGCTCATCACCGTCTAAATCCAACGTTTTATCGGTTTCCCCACAAAGGATTCGGCTGATATCCATGTTTATTTTGCAACTCGCCATCGAAGAGCGGGGTGTGTTCATCATCGACGGGATTTGGCGTAATCCTCATTTCCCCACGGATGATTTCAATAGCGGAAAGGATGGGGAGAAGTAGCAAAAGCAGAGGAAGTAATTGACCAAAGCTCCAGTCACCCTCCGAAGGACCTACAAGATGGATTGAACTCGGGGGTGTACCGAAAGCTTGGGATTCTAGCACAACACGAATGGTTGCACCAACACCGGTAGCAAATAGGACGACCAGACCAACGATTTGGATGGACTTCAACCATCTTTGGTTGTTGCGGTTGTGAAGGTACCATGTTGAGAGCGCAAAGACGATACAGTTCCCGGCGATCACGGCGATGGTACCCGCGGTTGAGAGGGCGGCATTCGAAGGTGCACCTCTCGAGTCAATGTCCCAGACACAGCCGATAGGCAGGCGGGGTTCTAGGTTCTTCATGACGGATCTAAGCATGAAGATACCGACGACACAACCCAATAACAGATTGACAAACATGAGGCATTGTCGGATCCACCGTAACACCCAATCCCGCTTGAAATCGTTGACGAGCGCAAGAAGCGTGGCAAGGTGGGTTGCGGTCGAGAGGAGGGACAGCATCCAGATGATGAAGAAATGGTAGGGAACCATGGTATTCATCTTTGCCAGACCAACAGACTGAATCCCGATTCCCGTTATAATCTGCTGGTCGGAGAAGGAGAGGAGCATCTTGCGAACGATTTTGGCATCGGAGGACTTGCGGAGGCCGAGAAGGATGATGGCTGCGCTGAGGATGAGAGCGAGGAAGTTTGTTATTATGAAGGAGAGCAGAACCTAGATGTTCATGTTAGTCTGGTGTTGTTCGTGGACATGTGGGATTGGAAACTTACACCAGCTCCCGCGACGCCTGCGTCGGTCTGGACGGTGTCCGGGATGGTGCTGCAGTTTGCAGAGGACATGACTGTGAGAAAAGGAAATTCGTGTGCGATATTAGCAGGTTCAAATTATGTTGTGCAGGTGGTGGAGAAATGCATCGAGATTGCGAAAGTGAGAGTGAATGGCAGAAAAGACGAGGATGAGGTCAGAAGAGAGAGTGAGAGAGTGCCAGCACAGCCCACCAAGGCCACCACCAGGCCCTGTCATATAGCTATGTCATTGCTTGGCTGGGGGAGAGATGGAGGGCAGGGATTGCTATATTGAGCTGTTATCTTGCCGTTTCACGAAACAAGGGATCAAAGAAACAGGCTGCACCACACCCAATTGTCGATCAACATTTCCTACCCGTCCTCGCCCGTGGTGGGCTAAGCGCCGGTATCGAGACGCGCTCTTGCTTCAGGTTGAAGCTTGAATGCTTTGTTGGTTCTCGTTCGGTTGTCCGACAATAGACACGACGGGTTGCCGCCGGGAGAGATGAAAGAGGGAGAACGGTCTTCTTTATCTTTAGTTCTCTTCTCCTTGTGCATCGTCTTGCAGTCGCCCAGGTGTCAAAGGGTCCACCTCCCGAAGCCGTTCCTCTTGGCGTGCATGTGGCTGCAGTGGCTGAACGTGGCTGTGCGTTGATCGCCGTCGCCGGCACATCATCTATCGGCCCATATTTCCAGGGGTTGTGCATTCACCTCGTCTCTCAACACCATCAACTGCATCGCACATGCTCACCACCGCAGCTATGGCTGGTCTAGTACCTTCGATGGACTTCTCCCATCGAGCCATCTACACTCAATACAACAATCGAGGATCATATTCTCCTCTTTCATTCCGACACCACTCTTCAAAAGCTACCAACAAGCCCTGTTCCAGGTCCATTTGCACCCACTAAAACAGTCCTCACTTATCCTCGTATCCTCAATATTTGCTCTTCCTCTCAATACTTCTCCCCGATTGCACATCTCTCGTATTTGCAGAATCTAGAATGCGCATCAACAAATCGGCAACACCGCTGGGGGCTGTCGATGGCTTGCGCCGTTACGACACCTTCTCCACAAGCAACGTAATCTTGGCGGCGGCCGACGAACTGCACAACTAAATTTTTAGCTGTACAAACAGGAGGAGCTTAAAGTACTTGAACCGGGTGACTTTTCTCCTTTATCGATTCCTACCCTTTCGCTTCCTTCTTTATTTACCTACACCCCCCCATCCTCTAACCCTGTGTCTATCGTTTTCATCCGGGGCTAAGCCGCTTTGCGATCTGTATTCGTATGCTTTTTGACCGTGTATACGTAACTGTGCTTCGTTGCGAATACCTTCGTCTTCCTCTCTTTATACTTGCGATCGCAGTCCAATCTTTTCTCCTCTTCACACTCTTTATCTGAAGTGTTTGTTATTGTCCCATCATTCTCAATCGTTACAAACACCTAGCCATTCTATCATCATCACCTACATACGTCATCATCACTGATACAATGCATTTCCGTCCATCTATCCTCCCACTCCTCACAACCATCCTCCCTCTCTGCTTCGCCCAAACCTACTCCTCATGCAACCCCACGACAAACAGTTCCTGTCCCGCCAACCTAGGCCTGAACAGCGACACCTTCAGCAGCAACTTCACTGAAGGATCCAGTTCGAATTCCACTGGCGTTTGGAAGACCACCGCCGGTTCCATAACGTGGGGAGACCAAGGTGCCGAATTCATCATCAACAAATCTGGCGATGCTCCCACCATCCAATCAAACTTCTACATCTTCTTCGGCCTGTTCGAAGTCAAGATGAAGGCTGCATCCGGCACCGGTATCGTCAGTAGTATCGTAATGGAGAGTGACGACCTTGACGAAATCGATTGGGTAAGCATGAAAACATCCTCATTCCACAATCCAATCCAATCCAATTCCATCCTCATCCTATCCCATTCCACCCAACCCCCAACACCATACTAACCCCTCCCCATAGGAATTCCTAGGCGGCAACACCACATCCGCAGAAACAAACTACTTCGGCAAAGGCAACACCACCTCCTACGACCGCGCCATCTACTACGGCGTCGACAACCCCCAAGACACCTTCCACACCTACACAGTGAACTGGACATCGACCTCCATAACCTGGGCCATCGACGGTACCATCGTGCGCACCCTCCTCCCCACCGACGCTCTAAACGGGAAAAACTACCCCCAAACCCCCATGAACCTGCGTCTGGGCATCTGGGCCGGAGGAGACAGCAGCAACAACGAAGGCACCATCGAGTGGGCCGGCGGTGAAACCACCTACGATGACGCCCCTTACACCATGTATGTCGAGAGCGTCTACGTCGAGAACTACAACCCGGGGTATGAGTACGTGTACAGCGACCAGACCGGCGATGAGAGCAGCATCAAGATCAAATCGGAGAAGGAGGCTGCCACCGCTTCTACCAGTGCTTCAGCCGCAAAGGCTGCCGCGGCATCGTCGACTAGTTCCGTGGTTGTGACTACGAGTTGGGGCACTGTTGTTGAGCCTGCTTGGGCTATGAAGGGTATGGCGTTCTTGGCTTGCTTTGTCGTGTTATTCTTGTGATGCGTGTGTGTGTGTGTGTGTGTGTGTGTGTGTATGTGTATGTGTGGGTCTATGTGAGGGGGGTGGTCTGATAAAGGGTGAATATATCCATGGGTGATGGATTTATGTTTGTACACAGGTTCGAGCTAGTTGGTTGGGTGGAGAAAGAGGGGTGGAGAGGGGGTTGGAATTTTATACCCTTCTATTTTAAAGTTCCGATCCGGGACTCATGACGTTAACACATGAATTTGCTTTTGCTTTTTGGTTTTGTTTGCTTCAACATTTAGAAATACGTGGGTATCGGGATTCCACTTCAAAAAGTCTCAATTACTTTCTTCCTCAAGGCGTGCGTGTGCTCAATAAATAATAATGTTGGGTGATAAATTGAATTTTATGCAGAGATTAAGAATAGGAGGATGCGATGCACTTCATACTACTACTACTAAACTTAGAAACAATGGGTATAATAAGCGCATTCTCTCGGCCTCCGGCAAATCCATCTCGCCCAATGCTCATAGAAAAAAGGCCTAAGCCATCCAAGAAATAATAACAACACGAGGACATCCATGATTCGAATGTCAAAAACGCCCACGCAATGCAAACCGACCAATATCTAGCCAGTGGCCAATGCCCAAGTTCAATGCCATCAAGTGTAAAAAGACCCACCCCGTGCATGATGAAGGAGAAAGGAGATAAGAGTTCCAAAAACGCCATGCTAATGACACAACAATACGGAGGCTGAAATCAATCCTACCTCATAGTCTGCCTAATCCTGTCCTTGGTCCCCAACATCCCCGGTTGTACTTGGCTAGATCGTTACCAGCCCCCTTGAATTTCTTCAGCTCCCAACTTCTCCGATCCTCAAATTCGGCGCCTCGCATGCGTTTGAGAACGGTCCGTTTCTCAGGACCCTCGACAATGGCACCTGTTTCATGGATGATTTGTGAGTCCTCCCAAGTCCAGGAAAATTCGTTTATCAGAGGATCTGGCTTCGTGGAAATGGCTCGGTTGGATGGTTGCAGGGGATTGAATGGGTTGTTATTGAAAGGTTTAGGTGTTGACGAGGCAGATTGTTGTGACGTCTGGGAGAATTGTGGGGGAGGAATAGCGAATAGGTTAGTGTTGGAAGTGGCTTTCTGTTTTGAGGGAACGGTGATGAAAGGATCTGAATCTTGTTCTTCGAATGCTTGGGTTTGTGAGTGACCTCGGGCCGGAATGCTCAGTTTGGAGCTTTCCCCATTGGGTGTGTCAAAGGTAAGAAGACTATTTGGCTCCAATGCCGGGGTTGACGTGTAAATGCCAAAGAGGTTGTCGCGGTTCGTGCCGAAGAGTTGAGGCGTCTTGATCGGACCAGGAATCCAATCACTATCGGGATCTGATTCAGGCTCGTGTGTTTGACTTCTTTGACGAATGTTTTCCTCTTCCTCTTCTGTGGGCCTCTCACGCCGGAATTTACTCTTTCGTTTTAAAACCTTGATGTCAGAGGGTCTCGCTCGTCCCTTGCCTTTCTCTTGCACCTTCCTCTCCTCAGCTGGAGTCTGCTTCTTTTCCGGCTCCTTTGCCTCTGACTTCTCTTCGCCTCGTTCTTGCGCCTCTCGGACAAGCGCTTCAAGATCCTTAGGTATAGGTGCATGGATTCCGGACATCAGTTTCGCCCGCCTGCAGAATCCCTCCCAATCCTCTTGTGCCAGCTTCCCCGCGGCCTCATTCAGCGCACTCGCTGGATTCGGCTGGATCAAGAGACAACTGATTGTGACCAAGACATCTCGTAGTTTCAGAGTGCTTTGCCAATCTCGCTTCAAAGTCTCCACGCAGACGGCGCCTGTGCTCTCGTCGACGTTGGGGTGGAATATACGCGTGCGGAATGTTGCTGTTGGCGGGGCGGTTGGGTAGGCAGGTGGTATTTCTAGGTGAAGACGGAAGACTCCGTTGGAAAAAGGTGTCCCTGGTGGACCAGCGAGGAGGACATCGAGGGATGTGAGCTCGGAGTTGTCGTCGGCAGAGGGAGGGAAGAGGTAATTGGGAGGGAGGCCGGCGGTGTGGAGAGAGGCATGGTCGGAGGCGAGTCGGCGGAGAGATTTGGAGTTCTAGTTGGAACACAAGAGTTAATATACGATGCTCGAGTATTTGCGGATACGTGCAGAATGTTTGGAGTGGTGATGGAATTGCTTACCATGACTGCGGTGGTGGTACAGGAAGTTTAGCAGACATTTATGTGGTGTGTATGGGTATCTAAGTGAAGAATTGAATGTGGAGAAGTTATAGTGGGAGAACAGCAAGCAGAGGCGGGGGTGGTGGTGGGAGCGGTGAGAGTGAGAGTGAGGATGGTGGTGGATTGATACGTATGGATGTCTCGTTTGTTGATAGACGCCCGTGCCTCGCAAAAACCCCCGCTAGCACTCCCGCTTCGAATCGCAGCTGCACATCGCCCATATTTCACGCGCCATGCTGGCGTCACCGCGTCGACCAATCAGCTTGCATTCACCTCCATCCCATCTTGTCTCATCTTTCGGCACTTCCATCCACCATCCACCACCCTTCTCCCATCCATCGCTCACACTTACAACAACTTTCTAGGCTTCAAACTAAATATCACCTCGAAAGTCCCTCATGGTTGCCTAGTTCTCTTTGGGGCGGGCTTTTTTCTCCTTCCATAAGCTGGCGTCATGAGATGGCCGGATCCAGAAAGCCTTTCCTGGGTCTCTCCTTGGGTGTGGCACTTGTGCCTTTCCCCTGATATATACAGTATGGTGATGCTAGGATCTAACCCGCACCAACTTCTTCAAACAAGGCTTCATATATGCCATGACGAATAGTACGACGGAGATGGACATCCTGTACTACACAACGCAATACCACACACGTTGTGTCTACAGGTCCAACACATATACAGAAGTGCTCAGCCTCTTTAAATCGAGTACCATTTGCCTACTGCTAGGTAACCTATGTTGCAAGAGCCCATCACTGGATCATCAACTGGCCAACAATGAGGCTATGCTATGCGTCTATGTTAAATTCTACGACTCTCTATCTACATTCATATTTAATTTGTGGTACTCTCTTCGTCTTTGCCAAATTCACTTTGTTAGGCTCATATCCATTCCTGCTTAGAGAAAATCTTATAACTTCCTCCATTGTCCTACACGGCAATGAACCCACCTACCAAAGCATTGCATGCTTTAAACGGCCGCACCCAGCCTCTACTCATGGTAGGATGTTTACTACTCGGAATCGCCACAGCATTCGGCCAGCACGTATTCCATTTGCATTTAAAGAATACAAGTGTAAAAGACGACAACGATCAGGAATGGACAGGACGTATCAGTACCGGACTGGCTATTCTCACAAGAGTTTTACTCGCAACCTCACAAGGGGTGGCTGTAGTACAATGCTTCTGGTCGGAGATGAAGACCACACCCTTGAGGCTCAAGACAGCCGATTCGGTGCATCATATAATGACTGATGTGACCGCATTTTTTTACTGGAGAGTATGGCACCATAGTCCTATCTTGACCCTTCTGGCGTTTGTCACTTGGTGAGTGGCTATCTCTTTACTTGTTATTCCCTTCATACATTGTTATTGGTTAGTATTTACGCCACTCTGCAAATCTTCTTCGATACATGGGACAGAGCTAAGAGTTGGACAAACCCCGATTATATATACCAGATACCATGTATGACAGGGTTTCTGAACGTTTAAATATTTGATAGTCAGACATGCAAGCTCTATCTAACTAATTTCGTCATAGGCTCTTTCCTTTATCAACAATCATTGCCCCAGCCACTCTAACCATCAGTCAGCAGGTCTTGGAGGAGAAAATGCTATCCTCAGTGCCACAAGTCGATTTTGAGATATCGCCCTTCACGTTCGTAAATGCCTTCTCACCAGAAAGTGATTCATATCACGATCCAGGGATAGAAATCCCTAGGCTTGCCATGTTAACCGCAAGCTTAGGGAATATCAAGGCAATGGTACCTCCGTTCACCAACTGTTCCTATAAACTCGATTTCATAGGACCTTCGCTACAATGTAATCCTCATCGGATACCTACTCTTCTACCAGATTCCAGTGCCACTACTAGTTCCCCATCAGAGATTATCTATTATGCGTCGGCACCCTTCGGTGGTCAGCCCATACAAGCACATATGTCGGATATTTTATATAGCGACAAGAGCGTACCTATTACCGTCAACAGTACCGGCTACTATACTGCTTTAGATCGAGACTCACTAGACGGTATTCATTTTATTATGTAATATCTCTTCCCTTGAAATACATATACGCCAAGATCATCACTAACCATACCATGCCCACCCAGAGCATGGGTAACAGGAACACACGACATCCAAGACTCACTAATGTGCACCCTTCTCAATTCTTCATACTCCATAAACGTAACCTTTACCGAGGGAAACCAGGACATCACCATCCTCAACGAAACCTACATCAACAAAGTCCCGTTCGCATCTTCGTCATCCAGAGAAATACCAGATCCATACGCAACGATTTGGTACGAAGCAATAATGGAGTCAGTCACTCGCTTAATCATGGGATTCCTAGTGACAACAGGAGAAAATGGAAACGTCGAAGGGTCACTTGATATCTTCAACACCCCTCTAGTATACGCAAATGATTTCGTCGAATTGCGCCACAGTAATTCAAAATACCGAGATACACCAAAACCTAAAAACAATCTGACGCTTGGAGCAGCGGTTGAGGAATTATTCAGGAATGTTACTTTAAGCTTATTCAGCAGTAGTATGTTCCAGTAAGTTATTTCCCTATATATATATATACAAATACTCTTATCATCCTCACATCTTATATCAATCAACAGAAACCATTCCCCCACCAAAATCCCCCTAACCAAAACCCTCCGCCAAAACATCTACAACTACAACCCCCGGAACCTCTTCCTCGTCTACGGTTTCTACATCTTCGCCACCATCGTAGGGAACATGATAGGTCTCAATTGCATGTATCAAAACAACGGACAAGTCTACGAAAATACCTTGAGTACTTTGATCCGTGTATCTAGAAACCCGGGTTTGGATTTGTTGGTGCGAGCGGAGGATACGGGTGGTGCGAGCCCTTTACCGGCGTATTTGGGAAATGCGAAGATTAGACTTGAGGTGAGGAAGATTGGGGAGGGCGGGGAGAGCGGGGAAGAAGCTAAGTTATCTGTATTTTATGCGGATAGGGTGCCTCTTGATAGGACAAACCATGGTGATGTTCGGTTTCAATTTGCTTGATCACGTAAAATCATCAGGTTCGCCAAAAAAAAAAAAGAATATTCAAAGGTGAAATGTATATACTTCATACTCAAGTTTTTCTATCTCAAGTAGAATTCAGAAATCATCCCAAATCATTATTTACACCGTCTCCGTCGTCTCAACCGTCCTCTCTCGAGTTCCAGTCAAAGTGTCCTTCTCAATGACCTTGCTAATACTCGTCCTAGCCTCACCCTTCGCATCGAGATCCTTAACAGCAGCGATTTCAGCATGCAGTCTAGATTCTCCTTTCTTGGTCTTCCAGGCTGGTGGACCGGTGGGACCGAACAAGACTTCGATTTCCTCAAGGGTCTTTTGACACGTCTCGGGGTAGGTGAAGAAGAATTGGATCCCGCCGGCAAGACACATGACTCCGAAGACGATGAAGAGCTTCCATCTAATGTCCACGAAGGCGGGAGGGATGAATAGACCGATGGCGAAGTTGAAGAGCCAGTTACCGATGGCAGCAATACCCATACCGGTGGCACGGGTTTCGAGAGACCAGACTTCGGCGGCGTAGACCCAGCAGATGGGGGCCAAGGTAAGAGCGTATACGATGATGAGGAGGTAGGAGAATGCGATGATGGTGTGGGCTGGAGGACCGGTGACTCTCATGATGATGTTCTTGTCGCCGTTGACACCCTCTTTAGATATTGTTAGTTTCAAAGTCAAACCAACAGCTCGAGCGTCTTTTCTTACCTGGAACGTAGGTGTAGTGAGCTCCCATGATTCCACCGACAACGAAGTGACAGAATGCCATGGCGAGGGCACCGTACACCAAAAGCGGCCTTCGTCCGATCTTGTCGACGAAGAAGAACATGATGCTCGTGAAGATGATGAAAAGAGCATATTGGACACCGGCACTGACCAAGTTGATGTTACCCGAAAGACCGGCCATAGAAAAGATGTATACAATGTAGTCTGATAAGTAAAGTTAGTATAGGCTTCAAAAAAAGAGAATTTGGTGTTACTAGATGGTTGACGTACAGGTCATGACGTTGGCACCGCTCAATTGTTGCCATGCTTGAACGGAGAAACCAGCAAGTGTTCGCTTCCACATGCCATTATCGATGAACTTGCGCCAACCCTTGCCGGCCTGGCGTTCAGCAGTCAAGACGGTGACGATTTCCTCGTACTCGGCGACGACAAGAGGGTCTTGCATATTTCCACCGGCTTGAATGTTGGCCAAAGTGCGGATGGCCTCCTCGGTTCGGTCGACCTTTGCGAGCCATCGAGGTGATCTTGGAAGGAATGGCAATCCAATCATGAGGAATACACAAGGCACGAATTGCATGGCCCAGGCTGTTCTGAAAGATGCCTCTCCGTGGATGAAGGAACATCCATAACCAATGAAGTACCTTGCAAGTCTATTAGAAAGGAACTAATTTATACACCAAACAGGGAGAAACTCACATGATAAGGATACCCCATTCGATAGCCAACTGTTGGATGATAATAATAGCGCCGCGTTGATCATGTTTGGCGATCTCGGCCAAGTAGACGGGAACTTGTGACGAGGTGATACCGACAGTGACTCCGTTGAGCACACGACCAGCAATGAGCATGCCTCTACCATTGCAGGCGGTTTGAACAGCAGTTCCAACGAGCCACCATAGACAGGCAAACATGATGGAGTCTCTGCGCCCAATCTTATCGGAGATTGGACCAGCGATTATAGATCCAAAGACTGAGCCAGCTGCGAGGGCGGAACCAATTGCACCCTGGACGACGCCATGAGGATTGTCGAAGTATTCACTAAGAAAGTTAGAATTGTCTAACTTGAATGGCAGGGCAAAGCCGTGGAATATGCGGAACGTACAGGTACTGGTTGGTGCCAATGATGGCACTCATACTACTGATATCGAAACCGAAACTGTACGGAGGTTAGAATGCGCCTCGAGCAGGTGGTTGGCCGAGATAAGACGTACAGCATGCCACCCATTGTGGCGACGATTGCCAGAAAGTAGACATTGTAAATCTTGGGGAAGGTTGGCAACCCCATGATGAACGGTGGAGTTCTGGTGGTCTTGGTGAGTTGTAGAAAGGCTTTGCAAGCACAGTTTCCTCAATGACGGCGATCGAGTCCATATATACGCAGGCCGCGGAGAATTGGTTGGAGCTCCACGGGGACGGGATGCCCCCGGCTGGAGGGTTTGCCCCGTTCATGACACCACCGGCGATGACAGACCTGGTCATTGTTGCAGGTCGCATTCTGGGTACGGATGAGGTGGAGAGCGGCCAACGGCCTCACAGGTGATTTGCTGGTAGTTTTGCCGTAGCATGGTGCAGGGAGCAGTGGTGAGTGCCGGGGGGGATGCTCGGCTCATTCTCCAGGAAAGGCTCGGATTCTGGGGGACGATTGGTGGGAAAACCGGCAGGATCTGGGGTAGCTGGTTTGGGGGAGAGGCAGCCAAGCATCACCCACCTGGGCATCCCACCCAAGCCGGGTGGCTGCTGAGTGTCATCCTCCTTCTGCGCATTCTGCAGCTCTTCCGCGGCCTGCCCTCCCAAAACACGCAATCTCTCCGTACGCGCTCGTGTGCAAGTGGATGGCGGATGGTGTTGCAAGCGGGAGACGCGTGAATCCCAAGCACGTGCAATATCACCACCGTCTCCACTGTCAGCACCCAAGACCAGCGGAGAGAATCCCAAGCCTTGTTCCTCCCATCCCACTTTCTCCCCGGGCCCGCCCGCCCTCTGGAGTTGGGCTGCACCCACCAATCCCCAGCTCTCCTTCGGCCCACCTCACCCCGGCATGCAACCAAGCGGGCCTCCCACCGCCCACCGCATCTTTCCCTCCCAAGATTCCACCCTCACCCGGGCACCATCACCACCAACCACCAAGCAATCATCTCGTATCTAGCCGCGCTTGCTCTCGACAGTGGAGTCTAATTTTGAAAATGCCTCACCGATGCCTTGGTTTTTGCTCCCAACCCACGCCCTCATCTTTGATTGTTGCGAATTATCTCTACTTCCAAGCCACACCTCGCACTCAATTATCCCGTACCTGCGTCAATGTTGAAATTTATCATGAACGTGCTTTCCTTTTGTCCAGGCTCCGTCTTTGCTTGGCATATCTCTCCTTTGGGGGTGTTCCTCCATGGTCCAAGAAGCTGAAACCATCAGAGAACGCCTCCATCATTCATCCCTACCTACCTGCATGTGATCTATCTGTCTCGACTGAGCATGTGCATGGCCCTACGTCTAGATGTGCCACCATCTCATCTAAACATCCCATTCTGCTGGGCCCTCCACTTCCACTCCACCTACCAGGAATCTTACCACCATCAGTCGCACCGCATGGTCTACATACCCTACATCCATGGTCCTACAACCAATTCCAGGGTCGGATGGGATGTGCACTTCAACCTTGCGACGCCCTCCACTATTGGCAGATTGCCCAGAACGGGCCTTAGGATCGATCTTGTGTGATCGTAACCTAAATTCGACGACTTCACGATACTTGCTGGAGAGTGTCGCTTCATTGTAGGCTTAACATCTCCAGATAACCATTGCTTTGTGGTGTTCTTCGTATTTTCAACTTATCGTTCCACTTCAGAGTGATCCCCAGGTTCTCCCCGCCCGCTAGCCCACAACTCCACAAAGACCCCGTACTTCTATGTTATCGTAGCTAATCAATGGTTTTGAGCTCGCTATTATAAAGATTGAAAGGCATTTGCTTGATACAGAAGTAAAAGAGTAGACATGTAGTCTAAATTTGAAAATGGAGTTTCTGAAATGGTTGTTGCTAAATACCTAGGTACTGACTTCACTCACATGTTTCAAAACAAGTTCTTACCGTCCACTAACGAACAACAAACAACAAAAAAAACACATGCCTATGACGTTATACATTCCCAAACAAATCCCACCCCCGAAATCTCTTCCCATCCCGCCAATCCTTCGACGCCTCATCACGGCCTCGGGACAAAAAAATCCACACCGCGGTGCCACATCGGAGGTTCAAAACGTCAAAGCGTTTATTACGGGGTAAACGGGTACAACCGGCCATCTTCCGATATATACCGATTTATTCGGTTTACCGACACTATTATTTCGTGCACAGCTTATATATTCCATGATGGGAATTACTAGAATGAAGTATGGAATTGATATTGAAGACTCCTATACTGGCTCGATGTATCAAGGAAAACGCACACGCATATATTTCTCCAAGTATTCGAAAGATATTCAAATTCTTGTGGTAAAGAAGCGACCGGTACAGAGATAACCACTATAAACAGAACCGCAGACTTGATTTCAACCACAGACTTCCACTTCAAACACATCTCCACCAATAATGATTCCCTTATCAGTAACACTTGCATCAACCTCTAATTTATGAGCCTCTAGATTAGCTTTGATGATCGTCTTCAATAGGGCACTGGATAGCTACAGAGAATGCAGTCCATAAATTTCTAGTTCGGCGAATAGGCTCTCTTTCGTAAGCAGGAATATGTTCAATCGAAAGCCGAGGCAAGAAACGCTCGTTAGCAATAAAAAGTCCTCCGTTTTAGAGGCAAAAGAAGCGGAAAAAGAAGCAAAACTCAATTACAAAGGAGCAAAGATAAATAAAAGAAAGATAAAATCACCGAGTTAGGCATTGGAATATATGAAGTTGGATTGAGCAATTAGAAGCGTGCGAATTTATAAGGCTCGGGTTCACCTCGGAATTTTGTCCGATCCACCCCCCACCAGCACCAACCTCAAGAGCTTCATCTATCTCCTCCCTTCCCAACCACAAGCTTTTCATGAAGGTATACGCACGTACTATTACCCTTCGAAATAATCATCATGTCCGATTAACCAACAATCGTATGAGAAGCGCATGCTACAGCGAAAAGCAAGCGTGGCCTAGCTAAAGCGATCCCACGATCCCATATATCCTTCAAGCTGCAATTGTAGACGATGCTGACCTAGCCAACAGCAAGAACCTCTTCATGCGCAAGACTAGGGACCTAATTGCTTACATGGGCTACAGCACAATAGCTTCTAGAAAACATACCTCAAGTCAACTATGTCATTACCCCTACCACCGGCCGCAAACCTCCACTCTGTGCTTCTCGTAACGAAATCGCGTTCTCTTGGCCCACGCCTAGTCTTCCACTACCCACCCGCCTCGCCGTCTGCTGCCAGCTTAGCGGCCAACAACATCCCTTCATGGTATGAAAAGGGAACGCCTACAGGTACGGATGACAGTGGGAGTAGCAGCGAAGACTGGGATGAGAACACTGAGAATGACGGGGGCGATGAGGATGAGGTAGGCAGCCGACATAGTGGAAGAGGTTCAGGCAAGACTGGTGCTGGTGGATCGACAAATAGCCATAAGGAACGGGAAAAGGAAAGACATAAAGAGGGTCGCTTAAATTGGGGTCGACAGGATATCATGATCGAGGATGATGACGAGGCGGATGACCAGACAGGGACAAGGAAGAGTAGTTCTCATGGGAAAGTTGAAGATGGTAAAGATTGGGAGACCGTTCTGGGCTTCAAGGTTGATGCACTAGAAAAGATGCTATGTCCTAGCTCCAGCAAATCTTTCAATAAAAAGCGATTTGAGATGGGCGTGGAAAGTCTCGTATTTGTCGGCGCACCTATGTTTGTTCGCGAAGATGGTGCTTGGAAAAAGGGACGCAAATGGGGAAAGGACAAAGGAAAGAATAGGTCAACGCCGGAAGAGCTCAAGGTCGATGAAGAGATCTTGGCCAAGCTCAAATCAAACGATGGACAACCCAAAAAACATAAAGAGGAAAAGTTCGTCTACCCACAAGGTTTCGAGCCAGGTTATGGACATGAACCGTTATCCGAGACCCCAACCGAGGAGGCATCAGAGGTTGGATCGGATTCAAAGAGCATATCGACTACGGGACCATCTATAGGGCCCGATATGACCATGTTCAACGTTGTCTTCGTCCTCAACCCCCCTGCCCTCGAGTATCAATTGAGAGTCAAGGAAATGTACGACAATATTGCGAGAAAATTTGCCAAAGCGTTGAAATACGAGCAAGCAAAATCTAGCTACGTCTGGAAGGAATCAAAGCGAATTTTACATATGAAGCAACGAGCCAAAGAGAATAGTAGGTCTACAGCCTCGAAAACTGAAATGAACAAGGCTCATGATTATTATTATAGGTGATTCTGTCCACGTGGCTTGGCGTGAAATCATGAATTCCTCTCTTCTAGCCAAAAGCATCGCCACGATGTTCACGTCCATAGCCAACGACAAAATCGCGCATATACATATATCTCCTACTCTTGATACATCATTCCAAATCCCTCAAGCAGTGAGCACGCCGTATCTCCCTACTGCTCTTGAGCCGCAGATGCCGGGACTATGGCTAACAACAGCCAATGTCATCGACGAGGATGAAGCTAGAGAGGCTCCGGTGAGCCATCATTCAGCACTCTTGTTGCTTGAAGACATAGAAACTCTTGTCAAAGAACTGGAAATGGATTCCAAGGACCATAATAACGCCCTCTCGTTCTACCTACGTAACATCACACCCACAAAAAGCCTGCAAAAACTCGCACTAAAACATTCCATCCCCGCTCAGGATATTGAATACATTTCAGGGCATTTAGTCTACTGGCGCCGTGCTCGCTTGATCCCACCTCTCCACCCTCGGGATACATACATAGTTTCGCCAAATGCTGACATGAATGCTCTCTCCTCGGCCATCCCGGCCTACGCAGCCCGATTCCCCACTGTGCATTCTCTCCCCAAAATCCTAAGCCTACTCTCCGGTACGCCTCGACCCTACCGAACCATCATACCAACAGCAGACCACCGCGAAGCCTACATGGAAATACTTGCCTGGCTCATGCGCGGGGGCTGGGTAACGCAACTCCGAACCTTCGCCTGGGTCCGCGTAACACCGGAGATCAAAGCAGCCGTAGCAACCGAGATCGAGCGGGAAGAAAACGAAAAGAAAGAGCGGCTGGAAGAAGCCCTTCAAAACTCCACCATCCTCTCCCCTCGTCAACGACCCGTCATGAGTCCAAAACGGCCGGCCTCCGATGCAGGAAGCACGCGATCGGATCGGACATCTATTCATCTAGGCCCTAGCATATTGACCCCAGGTGCAGAAGGTTCTTCTGCGATGAGCTCAACTGAGAACCTGCTGCTCCAAACGCCTAACAGATCTCTTCACGGCCCATCTCCTCTCCACCTCCAAAGACCGTCTTCTCCTGCCCCTTCCCTCTCCCCATCCATGTCCTCCATACACTCCCCACTACCTCAGCCCCAAAGCCCCAACCCAGCAGTCACTGCTACCACCTTCAAACCAACTCTAATCCTCAGTCCGCAGAAGGCCAACGCGCTGGAGTCGCGTTGGTTGGAGAAGATTGCGTCGACGTTCCCGGATCCGGATTTGCGGGATATGTGGCCTACGTTGCTTAAGTATTTCGATGGGAAGCATGCTCTGGATGATATTGCTATTAGGGAGGGGATGAAGAGGAAGAGGGTTGCGACGTTGCTTTCTGGGGTTAGGGAGGGTGGTTGGTTGGTTACTGTAAGGCATTGGTAAAGTACGCTACTTACTTGTCTGGTGGGGAAGGAGCTATATTACGCACATCATATCAGCTAATTCCCTAATAGGTAGTATATAATATCCCATCACTTCTTTCCTAGTTGAATAGTTCTTGCAATGACTTCTACAGTACTACGCCATAAGTTTGGTAAGCCCTTGGGCTATAATAGGTATGCATCCTAGCTTGTAGCCAAAAGCTGTCACCAAACTAACGGCTAGGTACTACAGTGCTTAGAAAGGTGTTTAGATTCGTATGATTTGGTATAAAAACAACATAACCATCTTAGATTTTAGCTCCTGCTTCTGTCCCTTCTTGCTAGAAAACGCTGGTCTGATCTTGTGAATACCGCTGCCAGGGGGTATTGCTTGTTTCTTTAGTTCAACTCTACAAACATTTTCTAATTGGACGTCTCGTTGAAGAGCTGGCGACATACATCATTACGACAAAATGCGAACAAATTGAAGAAGACATTAACGCTGAGATTATAAAACGACCGGTCCCTGAATTTGAAGTCATCGAACCCGACAATGCCACACATGAATTTTTGGCTCACATTCTCGATGTAATGCAAGATTTTGTTCAATTAACGTCGGATTTTCCAATTGTTGCTCTAATACTGATGCTTCAGTATCGGTATGAGAAGCGGGATCAGGAATTTTCTAGGGACAAGGTCTCTGGGATTGTGTTCGAGTGCCTGATGATAGCCACACAGAGTAAGTCATTATGGAATCCACTTCAATTTCTTGTTCCTTTCCTCCATTTTGCCAGCATGCATTTCGGGATTAATCTAATGTCTTGAAAGTGTTTTGTAAGGAGAACGTCCATAGAGAACTGTTGACCGCTCTCCCCATGATGAAGGAGGACGTCATGCGAATGAGATGGTATGATAGGCTTTCCGAGCAATCGGATGGTAAAATGTTGGTCAAAGCCGAAGAATATCGTCATAAGAGACCTGCTCTGATCAAAATATACCCGTGGTTGAGGGATGATTATAACACTGGTTTCTTCAAGAATGGGCCTATAGACAGGAACACGACTGTAAATACCGAAATTGTTATAACCAAGGAAGAAGTCATGAATGAAGGGTTCCCTAGAAAGAAGGAGGCCGATCCAACACCGGGGGCTTAAAAGACTAGGGTGGCTTTGGGACATGTATCACTACTTAGATATGATGATATGGTGATTGTGATGTGTTTTGGGATAGGTATTATTATTTAGATGCGATGATACGATTATGATGTACTTCATTGAGATATATACGAATTCTGTGTACAGAGGTGTCTTTCAAAAGTTTTCGGGTATCCCTTCTATGACACGTCTTGATTATGAGGGTCAAGTTCGCTCAGTAAATAGTTTAGGCGCCTTCTACCTCTGTATATTAAGAGTCTAAGTTAGCTCAGTAAACAGCTTTCGGCACCTCCTATCCCCTTATACTAAGGGCCTTACTCCTTATTAGCTGCGTGCCTGGATATTTTTGACAGGAACCTCCGTAATTCATTGGACGTAATTGCTCTATAGGTTCTATGCAATATTCAACCTATCTTGAACTCACTGGACTTGATAACTCCGAGCGAAAGCGCTTGATGGGAGTGACATAAGCCTCCTGATATGGAAATGCCCTGCTCAAAACTAACAAAAGAAAAAAGGAAAATCACATCCAACCAATTACAGCCCGCCTTTAACAAAAGAAATACTAACTAGCATACAAAACGCTTCCAACAAACACGCTCAATAGCACCGATCCGAAAACCCCAAGTTCCTCCTAATACTCCTCTAAAATCGAGAGCTACTTGGGCGCCGTCAAGTACGGGTTCTCATAAGGCCCATCCGAAGTCGTCGATGTCAACGGTAGGCCATGCTGTTGCTGCTTCAACAACCCCGCAATCTCCCCAGGGTGCCTAACATTAAGCAAAACGGTACAGGCCAGCATAAGCAGGGCATCAAAGATATAGCTAAACACCTCGTGTGTAAGCAAGTACCCGGTATTTCCCTGGATATACTCGGCAACCCTAAAGATGTTCCTAACGAGGATAAGGGCCGAAGTGACATAAAGGACATTAAGATGTTTAATCCAAGGAACGGTAGCATGACGACGATGCGGAAGAGCGCGACGATGGAATACGAAAGCGACGATGATGAAGAAACCGAAGAAGATGATTTGAACGAAGAGACCGCCGAGAATGACGTTCTGGCCCATTTTCACTTTGTCCGGATCACTGCTTCCTGAGGCCATCATGCCGCCACCCCCTCCTTGCATCATGAAGGAGATGACGTCGCCGGCTACAAACACTTTCGTTAACCATCGTTGTCGGATCATGCTGTATTGTTCGCCATCCACGAGCTGGATGATTCGTCCTAGGGTCATGTAGATGGAGGCGGCGAAGAGGACGGGTGCGAGGAGAATGAGCAGGTTCTGCATTATGTAGGGGCCTAGGGCTTCCATGTCGTTGTGGGCGATTATTCGGCCTATGTAGCCTATGAATTCAACTGTTTGGGGTGCGTTGGTTAGTTTTTGGGGGAGTTTGGATGGGTGGTGGGGGTGGCGTACAGTAGCAGCCGATTATGAAGGGGATCATGAATCGGGCTCGTTTTGTGATGCCTTGGTAGGTGTGATAGAAACTGCTGGCGGCGAAGGCGATGGTGAAGACGACGGCGGCGCCGACGTTGGGCGTGTAGTGCCAGAGTTTGAAGTCTGCGAGGGGGTTGTCGGAGTCGGACATGGTTGGGGATGGAGAAGTGAGAGAGAAGGAGTTTGAAGATCCAGGTGGGAGGATCTAAAGAGAGAGAGAGATACGGAGGGGTCGAAGTCCGAGTCGTACGCAAAACCAAGAAGTGGTAATAATAAATAGAAGGGAAGAAGTGTTAGCCGCCTTAAGATAGATAAGTACTGTCAATTGAAGAAGGCTGATGACTGAGTGAGCGTTGAGGATGGTTTGCTACCGACTGCCCAACGGCGTCCATCTTATATCTATATCTTTCAGAGTGACAAGATGGACTAACAGTGGCCTAGATACTACTACCACATACATAGCAACAAGCATTGTCTGATAGTATACGAGATTCACAGCTAGCATTAGAATTTCCCGGGACGCGCACGCAAACAGCGCGGCTTAGCGCACATCAATCGTACAAGAATTGAGATCATTGGACCGAGAGCAGAATGCACCCGAGATTCTGGAAGGGCACCCTCATCGCCCTCATCGCCCTCCCGTCTCGTGTTTCGTCGATGCTTTGGTTGTGGTGGAGGAAAGGACGGCGCACTGGCCACTGGATCAAGCTGCTGTCTCCACGACAAGACCTAAATCGAGCGCCACCGCCTTAGCGAGCCGTGGTGGGCCAATCAGAGACTGCTGTGTACGAAAATGCAAGAACGGCCGGCAAGCCCCCTGCCGCGCCAAGAAAGGGGCTTGGCTCAGCCTTCTCTCTGCAGCTCTGCCGTTGAGGGAGGCGTGGGAAGTCTGCCTGGCCGAACAACTCCACTTCGTCCCTTTCGTACACGGTTATCTTCCATTCGTCCTCTTCTGCTGCCTCAATCCACCACACTATCGTCCCTCATAATCTTCATTCATCCTGCTGTTGATTTGCTGCTACCGCTTCAGGTACCACTCTCCTAAATGCCTTCCCGCAAACACCACCATAAGACCAGACTCGGGTGTGGCCCATGTAAGAAGCGCCGCATCAAGGTACGCATCTTCGCCTTCGTCAGCCACCACCTTCTTCATATTTGCCTTATTCCATCCTCACCATCATCCTCGCCATCATCCTCGCCATCTCCTTTTGTCAACCTACCTTTTTTGTCAGCTTAATTCTCCAATATGCAGCATTCCGGCAATGCCGCTGTTCTATTCATGTATCCATATATATGCTCTTCTCCATTTCTTTGCGTAACCTCTCTCTCAATGAATCAATCCAACACGTAAATGGGCTGGAGACTTTGCAACAGCGTGAAGAGCATCCGAGATATGATATTCGCCTGTATTGGATCCTGAATCCTGGAGGTGCTTGCTTTCTAAGCTTTTCTCCGCCCCAAAAGAGCTAGCGCCGAAATCACGTGCACTCTTCGCAATCCATCGCCCACCATCTCAACACTCTAGAGCACAAAAGAAAGTCTGGTTCGAAAGCTGATTCTGGGTGCAGTGCGACGAAACCCATCCAAGCTGCAAAAATTGCGGGAAAAGAGGCCTCGATTGCAGTTTTCGGCTTATAGCACCTTCTACTAGCCTCACAGCGCCCTCTTCAACATCAGTTTCCCCCGTATCTACTCCATCAACATCCTCGAGTCCACGAACCCCAGATCCATTGGACTTGATTTCTCAAGGAACTCTGGTAAAATACGAACCATCAGTCCCAAAGTCCCTTCCTCCTGCGATACTATTATCCACCTTTCAGGGGCTTCCTTTTACCGACGTACAGAGAGTTTGTCCGGAGATATTAGACCCACGGTTTTTCCCCTTCTTCCGCCATTATGACCTTGTAACAAGCGCAACATTTGCGAACGATGAGAGGGGTAAAACGGTGTGGCGTGAGGCCTTTTCCGAACTTGCAACTACCAATGGCTACTTGATCAGTGGATTACTGGCCGTCACCTGCGTCCACATGTCTCGATCAGCATCAGGCAGAGAGAAAAATGCCTTGGTAGCTATTGGCTCCAAACAATTGAACAAATCCTTGGCATGGTACCGTGAATCCTTGGAGTCTATAACAAAGGACAACGCAGACGAGCTGTTCGCTTTCTCTACCCTTGTCTGTGCTTTCGTTTTCAGTACAGTACCCGACGACTTCAAAGCATTCTTATCATCCGCGGGCTCACAGCCATGGAGGAAACCCGCAGCCGTCAAGGAAGCCAGTCGAACCGTCACCACAATACTAAGGGCATTACGTGGAGCAGTCGTTATTCTGAACCCAGGCTGGCACTGGGTGTCCAAAGGAAAGCTATCAGCCATATGCGAACGTAAGTGGTGGCCAAAGAACCCTAGCCCCGCTGGCGAACGAGCATTAGAAGAAGACTGTCGACTGTGCGCCCTTGAAAGTGTTTGGATGCAACCTGGTCGAACTTATGAATACTACTTCGACACCCTTGCTACTGCTTTGAGAGTGCTGCGGGAAACGTTCGCATTGGTATCTCAATTGACAACTCCGAATCCAAATTTCAGATCCTGCTTTCCAGTCGGATATTCCGCGGATGATTATACAATCGGAGAGCTTGTTGATAGAGGCGCCATTTTTCTCTGGCCAGTCAGGGTGACGCCAGAGTTTCTCGCTCTGTTGGAACGGCAAACGCCAGAAGCCTATGTCCTATTAGCCCATTTCGCCATTTTGCCAGGCAGAATTCGGGGAGTTTGGTGGATGGAAGGAACAGCCATGACCTTGCTAACTGCAGCCGCACTGGTGTTGGGCGAAGAACGGTGGCATCTCATTGAATGGCCTGCCAAAGTTATAGGCTTGGATTTGAACAAGTTAAAAGAGGGAACGGACCAAGACTTGCGAACCGCAGCAGACCGTTTTGGTGATGGTTACCTGATATGACAAGGAACTAATGCTGCTGGCCTGACTGAAGATAGATGAAGCTATACGGAAAGAAATGCATGTACGTTACAACATTTGACTCATAAGCAAAATGTGAAAAGGAAAGCTAACTAAATCATAGAACAGTCCCCCTGAAGAAAATGATGTACGCTATACCAACCCGCCGAAACGCCACCCCGAACGATATCACGATGCTGCCTTCCCTCTCCAACCCTTCAAAATATACCACAAGCTTGAAGTATAGGTGACCCCATGACACCTAGACGGTAACGACCACGCCAAACGGAATCCGACGAAGCTCGCCGCCAATGCTACCATCACTACTGTTTTTAGCTTATACCCAGGCATTATGTCCAGACCTTGACTCTTCTGGACCTCTCCGCCCTCCTCATCAGCAGCATCATCGGTCGGAGTATCTACCCGCATCCGTTCAACATGTCGCAAATACTCCAAAACTAACGGATCCTTCGATATACTCAGATCCACTCTCCCACTTTCTCCCAACGGTTCACCCTGATCCAACGGCAGTGCAATATTCAACCCCCCGTATGAACCTTCCTCCACCTCATCCGGTAAATACTCCACCAGACTCTGCCGTTGCAGCGAGCGAAAAAGCAAACAACACCACATCTCCAATACATTGAGCATTAGGTCCGGTCGTTCCATTCCCGGGGCATTGTTATTACTCGGCAAAACAGCCAACACGGCGAAAATGTCGAAAGTTGAATATTCTACAGCGTAATAATGGAGACTTTTGTTATCGCGGCGGTAGCGGAAGTTGTAGTGTTGTTTCCAGAGACGAGTGGATAGCCGGGTGGCTTGACCGATGTAGATGCGTGTGCTAAGGGGTGTTAACCATAGTTCTTAGGATGGAAGTGAGGATCCAAACGAACCGTCTATCCAACCCTGCTATCCCATGCAGATAAACCCCTCGACCTTGGAAATTTGTATCGCCACCTATGGTACGGAGTCTGTCTTAATCAGCATCTTCCATCAAATCTTCAACAAGAAAAATATTCAACAATAAACATACCCATTCATACCCCCCGTCCCACTTCCCTCACGTCCCTCCAACCACCTCACCACCTCAGGTCTCAAACATCTGAACATGAAATCTTCGATCCCGGGGTTTTGAGCTATCCATTCGGCATATCGGGTTTGGTGGCGGGAATCTGGGGATTGAATTTGGGTTAGGAGGTGGGATAGGATAGATCTTGCTTCTGTGGCCATGGTTTCTGGATGGAAGGAAGAGGAGTATTTGAGAGTTTTGGTTTGAAGTTTACTAGATGGGTAGATGAGTAGAAAATAGTAAAGAAATCATAACTATGGTCCACCAGCCAGCCCAGTTTCATACCATCTCTTTTCTCTCTCACATTTATAAAAAAAAAAAAAAGCAAAAAAAGCATACCAAGTCGACTAGAAAAAGCACACGAACAACAACCTTATATACTCCCTCCCCACAAGATCCATATCTAATAAAACAACAATTCGAATGGCAAAAGACAGGTACAAGTACGACCCATTTCGCCTAAAAAAAAAAAATCAGGCAGAACCCCTCTTTTGGGTTTAGCGCGTGGCGAGTGGGAAGTTGGAAAGTCGTGGATACTAACGATAGGTTCTTCGGTGTTTTTGCTGCCTGTTCAAATTGTGCTCGGTGTACGTATGTGTTTTTGATTTGATTTGATTTGATTTTGGATTTGAAAGGATGGTGTTTATTTAGGTTGGGTTGGGTTGGGTTGGGTTGGGAAAGGAAATATTGCAGAGGTTGGTTAGGAGAGGAGGGAGAATGTGGGTGCCTGAGGCAGTGATGCAGGCAGGTGAAGGAGGCAGGGGTGAAGGTTGCTTAGTAAGGGGGTGGTGGTGGGGTGGTTAACCCTTCATGTTGTTTAACAATAATAATAAGTAAGTTTTCTCAGTAGATACAGATAAGAAACATGAAATTCTATTATTTCAATGCCTTTATCGAAGAAACACGGGTATTCCCCTTCTATAATTGAAGAAATTTACTTCGTACTCCAATCTGAACCCCCCATTCGTACAATGGAATCCTCTCTCACTAGACGAAATACTCATACAAACAATCACCTTCCACCTTCCTTCCTTCCTGCATCCTCCCTCTCCTCCCTCTCCCTCCCTCATCAAGCCCATCACATCCAACTCGGATCCCGGGGAAATTCGTCATCACTTGATCATCTTATCAGCTGACCGTCACGACGAAAGTGACATCCATTAGCATACTGGACACCATAAGGGTCATAGACCATCCATTCCCTTGATAATGGATCCTCCGCTTGCTTTTCCACTTTGGGTTGAGATTCGATTTGGCGATCTAAAAGAAACGATCAGTGAGGATTTTCTCTATAAAGAATGGTGAGATGTAGGAAAAGTAGATATAAGAGGAAAGAACTAGAAAAGAAAACGTACCATTAACAGTACACACTCAAAGCATGTCATGCACCAAATGATACGGCTACGGTCTTTCAATACATAGATAATCATCTTGACTCACCGGTAACGGAGTCGATTGGATCAAGACCTAGGACCCCGCTTCTTCCAAGATCTGAGTCTTGTTCGTGTGGCGGTATCCGTTCTTCATTGATGGTATCGACCCCTCGTGTTGTAGTATTTGAATTGGTCTGTAATCTCATCAGTAAGCGGTTCAGCAACATGAGGATGAATGCTTGTGATGGGATCTCCAGCAGACTCTATTATAGTCACGCTAGAGGATGTAGAATAAGTAGGATAGGTTTCAAAGGGTTGAGTTGATGAATCCGGGGTGGTTTGGGAGAGATGCGCAGATGTGAAGTCGAATGCAAAATAACTTGGGGAACTGACTTCGACTATCTTATCGCCTTCCACCCTGACTTCATGGTCTCGTAATTGCCGCATGAGTTCAAGAAATTGACTCTTTTGGAATTTCTCGCTGGTGTTGTTGGCTACGCTTTCAAGGAGGCGACCAGCAGTTTGTGCCATCTCGTCATCGTCATTGCGATCGTTTTGATCCTGCTCCTGCTGATGTTCTGGTTCGTGTTCCATTTGAGAGGGCTGAGGAGAGATTATATGTTCTAGCTCGGTGATGTACTCCGGAGGCACCCCAAGCGAATGGTATTGGTCGAACAATTTTCCATAGTCAAGTTGAGAAATGGAATCCAAGGCTTGTGACGGAAAAGTTGACATAAGGCGCTCGTTTATGGAACTGATAACTCTATGCGCGTTGTGGGAGAGTTCCGTAGGTAACTGATCCTGCATGCCGAGCGTTGTAGATAGTATGGCTTTTATTGCTATTGTGGCTTCAAGATCCGGCTCCAAGATACCGGACCGTTCGGCCGTTGCATATGCATCCACCAAATCTAGAGTTTCGGACCAGTTCTGCATTTGCAGTGACTCGAATATTCGCAGCGATAGTCGGGCCGCTATATTGCAATTAGTCTTCATAGTCGAGTTTTCTGCCCTGTAAACTCACTGTTTGTTTCTGAGTATTCTTTGCTCCGGAGGTCCGCTTCTAGAGATTCTCTAAATGCGTGCCGATCGTCCTGGACATGTTCGACAGCCACGTCTGGCATGGTATCAAGTTTGGCTTCCTCCGGTTGTACAGTACGAGTGTCTTGCTCTTGACCTAGCAACTCAGCCTGTGCTTGCTCGAACGCGCGTTCAAAAGCTGCTTCATCGAACTGAGGAACCCCTTCTTGCGCCTTTTGTTTCCCCTGAGCCACTGACATATTCTGGTTCTGCATGCTTGCCCCGAACTGGGGTTGGTTGTAGACATGGCCTCCGAAAGCGCCCATCCCATGACCGGAAAATTGCCCGGCCAAATGCGCAGGACTCTGATGTGTTTGCGGTGCTGGCGCCGGCGATTGTTGTCTGAGGAAATCTTGATGCCATGACGAAGCGGCGTTTGAGGGTTGAGCGGGGAGCCGCTGTTGTTGTGCTGGAGTCGGAGACGAGATATGGAGGCGCTGGAAGTCTGATGCCCATCCTGCGGTCGGAGGTGGTTGCGCGAACTGGGGCGGAGGAGGACCTCGAACAAGCCCGTGTGGAGGGAGATGGTGGAAGTCAGGTTGTGGCGGACTGGTATGTCCAGCTTGAAAGGCGTCGAATTCAGGGTCTAATAGGCCTGCAGCTGGGCCGGGGGCGGATCTGAAGCCCTGGAAGAAGTTAGGAAAAGGGATGGGGATGCGCTTCTGTTTGTTGAAGAAGTAATACCTGGGATGGGCTATGGCGACTGAGCAATCGATCTTGCTGAAGCGTCCGGTCGACGGCCGTGTGCTTCTGGAAGTTCTGGAGGGCATTGGAAGGGCCGCAAAGCGCATCGGCCATGGCTGCTGTGTTTATATATTATATGATGGGAATAAAGGAGAAGAAGCAGACGAAACGGCGCAGGAAAGAAAAGAACAGACGAAAGTTGGGGATTGTGGGGAGCAGATGCGTGGGGGAGCCCGAACTTACATATGAAGAGGCGGCGGGCAAGATGCCTCGGGTCAATGTTCCCTGTTGCGTCAAGTTAGCCGGGCGCGGGCAGAACGATCTAATCTTATCTCATCGCCGCGTCTGGCTACCCCTACCGCCTAACGTTCCGACCACAAGGCCAAGTGTTCCAGGTCGGAGCTCCCAGCGAGAATATATCCACTCCACAGCATCAAACCTGCATTCCACTTCCATTCCACCACCGCAGCCACAGCAACAATGGCAAGTCCCCCCCTCTTGAACCTTCCGCCTGTCGCTAACCTGTCCTTCTTTTTCTCCAGGCCCAAGTCATATCAAATTCCGGTCACGATGACATGATTGTACGTACGCCTCTCCTCCCTCCCCCTCAAACAATTGCAGTCCCTGAGAAATGCGCCCAAGCGTGACCGATCTGTTGGCCATGGAGCTAAATCATTCGCAGCACGATGCGACGCTCGACTACTACGGTCGCCGGCTTGCAACCTGTTCGTCGGACAAGACAATCAAGATATTTGAGGTCGAAGGCGAGTCGCATAAATTGCTCGAGACCCTGAAGGGGTATGTTGTCTACTCACAATCTTCTATTCGGCTTTATTACAGTGCGCTCATACATGTAACAGGCACGAAGGTGCGGTTTGGTGTGTCGCTTGGGTAAGCTCTGTTCAGCGAATAGCTCTAGGACACCTAGACTAAATGATATCAAGGCTCACCCCAAATACGGCAACATCCTCGCCAGCTCCAGCTACGATGGAAAGGTCTTCATCTGGCGTGAACAAAACCTCCAATGGCAGAAGATTTACGACCTCCCCATCCATACCGCTTCCGTAAACCTCGTCGCCTGGGCTCCCCACGAAGCAGGCTGCCTGCTCGCATGCGCATCCTCTGACGAGCACGTCTCCGTTCTCGAGTTCAAGGACAACACATGGTCAAATCTGCTCTTTAAAGCCCACGGCACAGGCGTCAATGCTGTCTCTTGGGCCCCGGCCATCTCTCCCGGACAAATCACAAGCGCCAGCGGACCTGCCCCTCCCAACGCGAGGAGATTCGTTACAGGTGGAAGTGACTGCCAAGTCAAAGTATGGGAATTTGTTCCTGAGAAGCAAACATATGAATGCATAAGTATTTTGTCAGGACACACGGATTGGGTGCGAGATGTTGCCTGGTCTCCAACTGTTCTCTCAAAATCATACATCGCTTCAGCTTCCCAAGACAAGACCGTCCGAATCTGGACCAGTTCAACCCCCGATCTACGTATGTGCTCAGTTCTGCTATTTAAATTGTAACGGTCAATTAATTATCAAGTAGGTGAATGGAAATCCACAACGCTAAACGTGGAAGCTGTTGCTTGGCGTGTCAGTTGGAGCTTGAGCGGTAACGTTCTCGCCGTCAGCACTGGCGACAACAGGGTCAGCTTGTGGAAAGAGAGGCTAAGCGGGGGATGGGAGTGTGTCAAGTCGATTGAGGAATAGATGCAAAAATAAGATCCTGCCAAACTGATCATTTTACACACCATGACCAGGAGTTTAGGTCGCTAGGAATTTGGTCACATGACCACGACACACGATTCACACCAATCCTTCCACGACTACGGCCGACGCGACGTCGAATTGTCGTTGGAAAAGTGAGTCAGGCACTGTTTGCATTATACGAGCACAAGGCGCTAGGGGTAGACAAACCTTAAGTTAATTCCTCAGTTGCAGAAAAGATCTTGATATTTCCCACGTTCTTCCAACAAAGTATCTTTTACCATTTGGTCATAGCTCAGCAACCCAATTAACTCCTTTTACATATTCAACACCGATATTGCTTTTTCTAAGGTCTTTAACCTATTGATATTATTTCTCTAAATCCTACTCCTATTCCCTTGATCCATACATCGCTAATAATGATATATCCTTTCAACACCTCTTCCAAGAAGCTCGTCTTCCTCGTCTTCCTCCCCCTCTTCCGAAGACGACAACGACGAAGAGGAAGAGGAATACCAAGGAGATTCAAAAATAACTCCCGAAGACTCCCTTCCCCTAAGACAATCACCTCCATTAGCATCTCCACCATCTTCCTCTTCCTCATCATCATCCACATCATCCATATCCACATCCTCACATCCACAACTCTCCTCATTACTGCAATAAGCCCCACACCCATCCCCATCACTACAATCATCCATATCCATATCCACACCATCATCATCACACCCTACCAAAGACCGAACCACTTCACTCCCCACCCTTTCTCTCCGCCTCCCCCAATCCTTCATACCCCCCATCTCACCAGGATGAACCTCCAATATTTCACCCCCACGACATCTATCTTTCTCAAACAAAATCTCATAAGCTAAGAACGCAGTTGCGGGATTCGATAGGATTGGGTTTAGGGGTCCTTCTAGAAGTGGAGGAGGAGTGATAGCTGTATCGTGTGATATGGTTGGATCGATGTCGATGTCCATTTTAAAGATTTGGATTTCGTTTTGATGGGTTCGAGAGGAGTAAGAGGACTAGGTTGGGCGGGTCAGATTGGTAGAGTATGAACGAAGATATTTTGAGTTGAGAAAGAGGAGAGAAAAGAAGGAAGAAGGGTTATATTCATTTAGCCAAATGAAAGTGTTTGTAGAAGGTGGGTTAAATAGTCTTTTCACAAAGGCTCTCCATCCAAAGAAACCAGGTATCCTCATCAGCGGCGTAGTGTAATGTAGTCTAGAAGAATGTTCAAAAACAAACAGGATCAAAAAAGAAAGATATGGTATACAATCACCGAAAAAAAAACACTCTTTAATGTTATGAAATCCCTTACGTATGTTTCTACTTCTATCAAGGAAATAAGAATGCATACCTTATCCTATACATACATACCTTTTCTTTCCCTACTAAATAAATACATCACATTACTTCACACCACATATCCCTTTCCCTACCATCTGTCCTTCGTCAATTAGTCGGTCATAAGCCTCCAATGTTGAAACACGATAACAGAAAGCCTTAAAAAGAAAAGCCACATTACCGTTTCAAAATACTTACGAGATAACTTAGGTAGAAGTGGCACAGTCCGTCATCTCAAACATCAACACGCCACTCTAAGCAATCCACCTCGTAACCTCCTATCACCATCGCCTCACAAACCCATAAAAAACGAGACTCAGAAATCGTCAATACTTCCTTAGCATTCATACATAAAGCCATCCTCATCCTCGTCTTCATCCTCATCACCCCATTCCAATTCTCCATGTGACTAACAATAATAGCAGTCCCATACCCAGAAAAGGCTCCTCCCCACTAAAGACCAATCCACCAAAATACTAGAAACAAAAAAATAATATAATACATGAGCGGGGAAGCTACATCGTCAGACACACGTACACACTGAAACGCCATCAACATCATCAGAACCCCGTTTTCCCTCTATGAAAAACCCCCACCGATATAAAAGAAGAAGAGGAAAGAGTAAGACATCCGTTCAACCAGCACGTTCGCCTGCTGCTGAAAGAACGGTAATATGACAAGCTAATAAGACAAACATTATAAAGAGGTGAATTGTTTTCAGCAGTGACGGAGCCATGGAGGAAAGCGAATTTTTTTAAGCGCCGGAAAGATGCCAGAGGATGCCGGGAAATCCAAGGTTTTGTTTGCAAAGGATGATGTACGGTAGGAAAGCTATGATACAAGCGGATGGAAGGATGGAGGGTTGGATGAAGGGACAGGTTATCGAGCCGAATCGAGAACACCATACACCATTTATCATTGATCAGTAGTAATCTCTTGCGCTCTTTTGTAATTCAATCAACCGCCACCCCCTGGTTTCAGGATTATTCACATCCTCTGGGATGCGGGTTACGCCAATGGCGTATGTGACTTGTTGGACCTTGTCATCCATGCCTGCTGCTAGCTTTCCTGTCTTCGCATTCCTGTATACGTGGACTTCCTGTGTCCTGCATGTAAGAATGAAGACAGGTACTTCTCCAGGCTCAAGCAGACGTGCGGAGAGAATGTCTACGGCACGGATATCGACAATACGACCATCGGACTTGAGTCCTGCGGTCGTGTATTGTTGCATCAATGCGGCGTAGACTTGATACTGTGCAGCTGATAACCAAAGCTTTAGGGTCTCGGTGTCACCCTTGACATATGCGTCCAAAACTTCGGGGAGAATATATTCTCTCATTTCAGTCAAGAACGGTTCTAATTGGAAGCTGGGGTCCATTTCTCTAAACTTCTTGATGACCATTGCGGTCTCATTCTCGGCGAAGAAACCGGTGATACGGTCAGAGATAGATCGAGCTGTGGAAACGAGAGGGTTCTCGGATTCCTGGTATTGAGACTTGAGGTTAAATATCGATTGCATGACACGGGAAGAATCGCGAAAATCACGCCAGATCTCCTTGTATTTGGCATCCTTGTGAAGAGTGACGTTAGTACCAGCCCTACACATTCTTGTTAGTCTTATATATCATAATTGAAGTGGGCTGTGACCTACTCAGGGTCTTCTTCTAAAGGACCGGTTGGATGTCTCCCACCTGACCTCTTCAACTCATTTAGTTCCCGTAATTCTCTCCTCTTCCTCCTCTCTTCCTTTTCTACCCAACCACCGTATCTTGACGAGCTGCCGTCATCTACAGTCTCCTTGACAGCTTGGAAAGCCTTTGACTTCCTTACTGGTCTCGTAACATACTCAATTCCGCTACCGGTGACGTTGGCCACCTTCCTAACACCCTTCATAGGAGTGGTTTCCCAGGTCCATGCGGCACCTTGTCCAATGGCTTTTCCAGTCGTCTTCAATGCCTCCGCGGTCTTTGAAGAGGCGGCATCGGTGACCTGGGAATATGTAGAGCGAGCCTTCTGAACATGGGGATTCTGAGTGAAGTCATTGACACCAGCAGCAAGCTGCTTCGTGGATTCATTCCACTCCTTCGAGGCCTTGAATTCAGCCTGCAATGTCTCAGTGAAGACCTGCCAAGGTGTCTTGTCACCGTGAGGTGGAGGTGGTGCTTCCTCTTTCTTCTTTTCCTCCTCCTCCTTCTTCTCACCTCCCTGCTTCTCCTCTTCGGGTTTCTCTTCGTCGGATTTCTGCTCCTGCGAAGTGCTCTCTTTTGCCTGTTCTCCCTCGGTGGGGCCTGGCTTTGCCGAGGCCGCAGGTTCAGGAGATTCCTTCACATCTTCAGCCTGTTTTTTCTTCTGGGCTTGCTGGAGACGTTGAGGGTGGGATGAAAAGTGTCGGGCATATGCGGAGGAGGTTCGAAAGAGGACATTCTGGGGGAGGAGCTCACTCCGGATAAAGAGGAGTGGGGAGGACTGGAAAGACTGGGAGGGGAGAGAATTTGATTGAGCAATGGTTCTTGAGGATGAAGGGGAAGATGTCGTTAACCGTCTATACGCAATGCTTCGTCCGTGTATGCTCGGCGGCGCGGAGGCGAATGACTGGGGCGTGGGCCATCGTGAGCGGCCGATAGCGCTGTTCGTCAGCAATCGCATGCTATCTGGTTGCGGGTATTGAAGAAGAAGGCGGGATGCGAACAGAAGAGCAGCAGCAGGAAGCGCAGAGAGGGGCGGTTGAGCAGGCAGAATGAGGTGGAAAGGATGAGAAGAAGCGTAAACGACGATAAATGCACTCAGCACTTAGCAAGAAAGCCGATCTTTTTTCCGCATTCCCGTGCACGGACCCTCTGTTCAGAAAACACCAGCCCTCTATCGTTTTACTCTCCAATTAGGTCTACCGCCAATTCACCACATCTCCAGCAATGTCCTCCCGAACACTACCGCGGCTGTTTCGGGCTTTACAACCTCCAGTCTGCGCATCATGTCGCTCTCAGACCGCCGCCCGATCCGCCACCACCTTCCGAGCACTCTCCACAACCTCGAAGCAATCTGCAAGCGATAAACCATACATAGACCCTCTAGCTGCCCTCACCCCACACTTCACGAAACACAATCCCTCTACAGCTTCGCCCCTCAGTGAGTTCGGCAGCATTATTCCCGAATTCAAAGGAGAAGAGTCACCTTCGCTTCTCTTTCCCACCGCAGAATCCGAGCGACACCACTTACATATCTATACTCACAAACACAACACGCACATCACGTTGACGAAGCCGAATCGTGACGCCCTCATCTCGGTCAGTGCCGGAAATATCGGCTTTAGGAAAGGGGGTAGGGGGTCCTATGATGCTGCGTATCAGCTTGCCGGCTTCGTCATGAGTCGCATTCAGGATAAAGGATTATTGCCTCAGATTAAAGAGCTGGAGCTTGTCTTCCGGGGCTTTGGTGTTGGAAGACAAGCTGTTACTAAGGCTATTATGAGCAATGAGGGGAAGAATATTAGGGGGAGGATTGTCATGTTAACGGATGCGACGAGGCTGAAATTTGGTGGTGTCAGGAGTAAGAAGCCTAGGAGGTTGGGTTAGAGTGTTAGATGGTGTGGTGAAAAAAAATTGGTCATGTATAGCAATGTATGATACGAGTATCAGAAGTGGTCACATGGCAATGTGAATTTTTAGATGTGCAGCACGTTTTGTACAAGAAGCTCTTCTCTCTTTCCCCTACATTACTACCCCGTGATATCGAACTATTCACCTGGTATGCCCTAATTGCAAATTCAATGTATGTATTTACCATATCATCAATGAAGGAGCCTATTCGCTTCAGTCCTTATACCATGATATGGTTACTTGGAGAATTCAAGATTATATACCAATTAAACTTCATACTAGTGTAGAGCATATATTATATTATCATACTATTAAAGGTGCGTCTCGTGGCTCGTATACCCAAAACGCTATATAGAAAGCAGAAACAATCCAACAAAAAACAGATGGTATCATGTATAAATCACAAAAACACCAACCTGAAAGACATTTTGTTAACCGAATCCCAAAAAATGCGTTGCTCATCCAAATAACCAAACTGAACCAACCCAATCCCCCCTTTTGAAAAAAACAAGCAAAAAAACGCTTCAATAAGCAGTTGAATAGATGTTGTGTGAGTTTTGTTCTGGGACTTCCATATGCATAGGTTCCCTCTGCTAGATCATTGGCTTGGGAGTAGGCGCAAACTTAGATTTGGCCCTAATCTTTTCGCCGCGGAGGTAGAACAATACGGGTACGGGGATCAGTACTGTCGCAATGGCTCCAAGAAGTGTCAAGGCATAGTTAATACCCATGCCGTTGATCATGTAAGTAGCAAAGAGGGGGAAAATGCAGCCGCAGAGAGATCGTAAGAAGGTATTGGCTGCAATAGCTGAGGCAGCGAACTGTAATGTGAAGTTTAGTTATTGGTCAATGGTGGTCCTAGAGTGAGACTTCCTTACCATGAGATAGGCATCCACGAGATAGTTCAGCGCCTGGAGGAAAATAGACATGAGACCGAAACCAGTACATAGGCCCGAGAGTGTAGGTACAATCCAGTGAATGTCGCGAGTATATCCGGTCCACTGTATCTTCATGTTAGCATTTGAATGTTTGTGAGTTCAAGTTTTGAGAGTCTTACCCCGAACCAAAACAAGCCAATGGCAAATGCGACACCCCCAGCAATAATTTCAGGCAATCTCCATTCTGGAATGGGCTTATTGTTGTTCGCAGCCAACTTCCTTTGGTACCCAGGTTGTCGAAGGAAGACAACTGTTCCACCAATAAGCTGGCCGACAACCATACCAAGGTAGGGAAGTCCTGCCACGCCCATTCTCATTCCATACACGCCTTGGAAGACCAACGCATACGCTGTAAGGAACAGGTATAATAGTCCGTACAAGAATGCCATGTAGATTGATAGCAAAAGGACAATGGGTTCGGTGAATAACATTCGGAGTGGCCTTGAGAAGTTCTTCTCAATCAACTCACGGAAGTCGACTTCGATTTCCTCTTGTTTGGCGTGAATACCCCAGTTCTTGGTCCTTCTTCTTAATTCGGCTGCCTTGGCGACTAAGATGATCGGTGGGTAAGATTCTTCTAAGAAGAACAAGTTAAGAATCAATGAGGCAAAGGCCATGATAGCAATGATGTATTCAGTCCATCGCCAACCAAGGTAGCTTGCCGTTATGAATCCACCTATGAATGGTGAAAGCATTGGACTGTATATATAATTAGTTATGAACTTATGATGAGGTACTCCATAACTGGAAAGCCTTGAAAGCTCTGTCTAAGAAGGATCATACTTACGTCGAAAAGACACACATAGAGTAAAGTGTAATAGCCAATCCACGGGTACGATTATTAAACATATCTGAAAAGACAGCTGCAACACACTAGAAAGATATTAGTCGAACATTCGTTCTGAATCAAATAGAAACTTACAGTCAATGGGCAAGCACCAAAGAAGCCACTCCAAAACCTGCAAATAATAACGGTTTGAAGGTCTTTCGCCGTGGCAACGGCGATATTAAAAACGCCAAACCCAAAAGCAGCAATGATAAGTGGTAAACGACGTCCTTTCAGCTCAGACAGTGGCGCCCAAAGAAGAGGTCCGGTAGCAAAGCCAAGAACGTATAGAGAGGTACCTAGGATGCCAACTTCAGGAGACACATTGAATTCTCTGGCAACAACAGTAGTCGCAGCGCTGAAAATAGAACTTCCCATAGCCACGGCCATGGTATTAAAACCCAAGGTGGCGGCTGTGAATAGCTTTCGAGAAAGCGTCCAGTTCTGGGCATGCAACGGGTCATCTGGACCATCGAATTCCACAACATATTCCTCTCTTTCTGGCAATGGAGGTGGGAATGGTTTCCCACCTCCGAACTCGGGTAATGGCTTGATGGACTTCCGAGATTTTCGGGATTTCAGACTGGCTCCTACCGTTGCGCTGTGTTGACTTCGTTGTGTCTGTATGCGGTCGAGAGCTGTTTGATGTCTTTCGAGGTCGACGATGTCGTCTCGTTGAGTGGGGTAACGTGACATGCCATCCTCCCTACGTTGATCGTCATCGTCGGAAGAGGCACTAGAAGAGCTCGAAGCTGATGTGCCGGTCATGGTTCGCGATAAAGTTTCATGGTGATCGGCGGTGTGATGCGGTGAAGCCTGCAATTCGGCCTTCTCAAGATCACGGTCGACGGCGTCCATGATGATTAAAAATAAAGTATAGCGGGTATATTAAAAAAAAGTGGAATAAACACCACCTGAAGTATGGAGGGACTGAAAATTTAAAGGCCCCTTTTGCGGCGTCAATTCCAGAAAATTCTTGAATGCGCTCTTTATCCTAGGGTGCCGCTTGGAATCGGCGACTCGGCCCAGAAATTCGGGTCCTAGCACTCGTGAAGAAACCCCCTGCCGAAAGGATTTGATTGATAGCGATTGGATGTCCCTTCAGAGTGTTGACTTGGTGGTGGATATTGTGGCAAGGGAGAAGTGGTAGGTTGCGACGGTCGATGCTGATAGGTCCGAATGGTCGTCAGATGGCGGTCGATGTCGTGGGGAAGCTTAATCGCGGCAAGTGACGTCGGTAGCCAAGCTTACTTTGGTATGGATTGCAAAAAAACGATTGGAATCTGACGTGCAGGGCGATAAGATAACAGGGGTCAGCAGAGAGGTTTGGACGACGAAGGAGGGATATAATGAAGGCGAGCAGGCAGATGGCCGGCAGTGCAGTATCAGGGGCCGCAGAAATGCCCTGCATTTATAAACCGCGGCAGTTGATGGTATGCACCGTAGTGGCCCAAAATCTTTCAACAACTGTCAACCCAAGCTTCGTACGAAGCAACGGTCCACCAGGCTAACTAGAGAATGCTACTGAGAACGGTTAGCTGCCATAGGCGCTTTCTTCCACATCTCCGGCCGCTAGTGCAAGAGTCAGTCGTCTATAAAATCTTCTGGAATTGGTCGAATCTGAGCATGCAGCCAATAATGATCAGGAGACATCTGCGCTGCTTGCAGCTTGTAGGGCATCTCGTAGTCGGAGAATAGTTTAGGACGGAATCCCTAGCCAGTACATTGGAGCTGGAGAAGATGCGAAGCGCGCGTGGAGGAACGTGATGAATCCGCAAGCGGTGTTACCTAGGTGTCGTGAATCATACGGGAAATGGGCACACTGCCCAAGTGTGACTGGGTATCAAATTCATCTGCACGTGCTTGGTCATCCAACCCCCGGCTGACTCGTAACGCTTCAGAGATAAATGTTTAGTTATCCGACATCAGAACAATAGAAATTTGTCTATTTTTCAACACTTGCATCTTTTTCCTCTTCTGTCAGATCCAAACTAACCTTCCAATCAATCATTACAATTTTCTGTCCAAAAAATCATAGGCTCTGGTGCCCAGCGCAAGTCGTTCCGCACCGATTCCGCCCAACATGCCGTCCCCTTCATTCCCCTTAATTCTGGAATCTGTGGAGACCCAGGTTTGCGATCTGGGCGCACTGTTTACTGCACGGCTCCAATCCCGCGTGTTGAACGACTAAATTCGGACTTTGTTCTAACCTCCGCATGATGGAATAAGCAACCCTCGTATGTTTTAAGCGTCTGTCCAGTCCTTGGAGCAGATCGTTTGAGCTACCTTTGCCGCCACGCGTCTTATGACTCTTATCCACCAGAACTGTGGGACTGCTGCTTCGAGACCGTCTCTCAGTATGTATTGTAGAGGCCGCTGATATCATACCTACATTACTATATGTGCATTCACCACCATTCATTCGTCTGCAATCCATCTTGCGCTTCATCTGGTTGCTTGCCTGGGAAAATTTGCGGGATGCGACCTGCTTCCATCGGGCAAAGCCTAATTTCGATTTCCATAGCGCATCTCCATTGCAAGTACGATAAAATCAGCGAAGGAACAAACTCCAACGAGAACTGGAGGGTCAATGAATTTGGTACATAAAGCAGAAAGAATGCGCTTCCTGTTGTACAAACATATCAAACATCCATGTGTAGGGGCGTTGAGAAATTCTTCCGCTCCGAATAATATATATAACCAGAATTGATACGGAGAGTGCTAGGCCAGAGCTCCATTTTCGAGAATGTCCTCGAATGAACCATCGAAGTGGGATGACTCCCATTGCCACTATATATTAATGTCGCGACCCCCGGCCTGTAGGGACCCCTTCGAACGGACCTTTCTCTCTCTCCTACATTGGCACATCATATTCTAATCACTTTTCGCTGCGCATCGAAGATCCCCTGCTGGGATCCTTCCGTCCCAACCTTGGAAAGCTTCAGTACTAATAACTTCATCACAACCATGTTATCGAATCGAGCACGAGGCGCCACGAGACGCATACCGACCCTACAAAACATCATACGCCCTCAACTCAACCGCCCTTCTCCCCTTGTTCCTCGAGCAATCCCCACTACAATCCCTCGATCATCCCGAATTCCTCTCCAACCCATCTCAGCCGTCAGATTCTACGCCAATGGCCGTCCACATCCTCCAGGTGGAACCCACCGTATGAACCTTGGTGGAGAGCCTGAGAAAGCAGCTTTGGAGGAGTATGGTGTGGACTTAACCGCACGCGCAAAAGACGGAAAGCTAGATCCTGTCATTGGAAGAGATGCCGAGATACAGAGAACGATACAAATATTGTCGCGTAGGACCAAAAACAACCCAGTGTTAATTGGTGCTGCAGGTACGGGCAAGACAGCAATTCTTGAAGGGCTCGCCCAGAGAATAGTACAAGGAGATGTCCCAGAGTCTATCAAAGAGAAGCGAGTGATTGCCTTGGACCTAGGTCAATTGATTGCCGGTGCCAAATTCCGTGGTGACTTCGAGGAGCGGCTGAAGAAGGTGTTAAAAGAAGTAGAGGATGCCAAGGGAGGAGTGATCTTGTTTGTGGACGAACTTCACACCTTGCTTGGGCTCGGAAAGGCTGAAGGCAGCATAGACGCCAGTAATCTCCTCAAGCCAGCCTTATCGAGGGGAGACTTGCAGTGCTGTGGTGCGACTACTCTACAAGAATATCGTCTTATTGAAAAAGACGTCGCACTAGCCAGACGCTTTCAACCCATCACCGTCGGCGAACCAAGCGTGCAGGATACAATCTCAATCCTCCGTGGTATCAAGGAACGATATGAAGTGCATCATGGAGTACGCATTACTGATGGGGCACTTGTTGCTGCTGCTACCTACAGTAACCGTTACATCACCGACCGTTTCTTGCCGGACAAGGCTATAGACCTTGTCGATGAAGCAGCGAGTGCTCTCCGGCTACAACAGGAAAGCAAACCGGATGCTATTCAAGAACTCGATCGTCAGATCATGACGATTCAAATTGAACTTGAGTCCTTGAGGAAAGAGACGGATATCGCTAGTAAAGAGAGGCGAGAACGGCTCGAACAAACACTGAAGAACAAGCAAGAAGAGGTCAGGAAGCTGATGGAGAAATGGGAGAAGGAGCGGGGGGAAATTCAAGAAATAAAGAATGTGAAAGAGGAATTGGAGAAGGCTAGGGTGGAACTGGATCAAGCCCAGCGAGAAGGGAATTTTGGAAAAGCCGGTGAACTGAGATACTCCAGAATTCCTCAGTTGGAACAACGACTTCCCAAGGAGGGAAGTGAAGACACCTCTGGAAAATCTTCCGATTCCTTATTGCATGACTCGGTCACAGCTGACGATATTGCTAGCGTCGTTAGCAGACAAACCTCGATCCCCGTTACGAAGCTAATGGCCGGAGAAGTTGAGAAGCTTGTTCACATGGAAGATTCTCTACGTCAATACGTCCGAGGCCAAGATGAAGCACTAACGGCAGTTGCCAATGCAGTCCGTATGCAACGAGCTGGCCTTAGTGGTGACAACAAACCTCTCGCAAGCTTCATGTTTCTAGGACCTACCGGCGTCGGTAAGACTGAGCTCTGTAAAAAGCTTGCAAATTTCCTTTTCTCGACCGAACAAGCTGTTCTTCGATTTGATATGAGCGAATTCCAAGAGAAGCACACCATCAGCAGACTCATCGGAAGTCCAGCAGGTTACGTCGGCTATGATGATGCTGGTCAGCTCACAGAAGCTGTACGACGGAAGCCTTATGCCGTTCTTCTATTTGATGAGTTCGAGAAAGCTCATAGGGATATCAGCACCCTGCTACTCCAAGTGTTAGATGAAGGCTTCCTTACGGATTCTCAAGGCCATAAGATCGATTTCCGTAACACCATCATAGTCTTGACTTCCAATCTCGGCGCCGACATTATCGTTGGTGACGACCCAATCCACCAGGTCGGTCACGATAGCAGTGAAATTTCTCCTAACATCCGCAAGGCCGTCATGGACATTGTAACCTCGTCCTATGCCCCCGAGTTCCTAAACCGTATTGATGAATTTATCCTCTTCCGAAGGCTGTCTCGCGAAGCTCTTCGCGATATCGTAGACATAAGGCTTGCAGAATTACAGGCCCGACTTGATGACCGTCGTATTAGGGTCGAAGTCCCTGATGAAGTCAAACAATGGCTCTGCGATCGAGGCTACGACCCTAGATTCGGTGCAAGGCCTCTCAATAGGCTGATCGCGAAGGAAGTCGGCAACGGACTTGCTGATCAGATTATCCGAGGTGAGATCAAGAGTGGTGATGTGGCGAAGGTGGCTATCAGGGAAGGCGGAGAAGGACTGCAAGTCCTACGTTCGAGTTCTTAAGCTTGAGCTCGATGCTCCGTGGATCCTTAATGATTCTTGTATATTTGTATCATCATGTATATTGTATTGTATCTATAGTGTTATGATAGATCTAACGACCTGAAGATAAAAATGTTGATAGGCATGGATGGTGTTTTTGAGACAGGAAGGACACTCTACTCTGTAGATATAATGAATCATTTTTATTCAAGATCTATTTGCATGTCTTTATCGCTTCATTCTACTATTCTCGACATATACGGTCGTAGCCTAATGACTTTGATCGCGTTCCTGCTCTTTTAGGTTCGACGTCATGGCCGTCGCTTCCTTTCCCGCCGACCTTTCTACCACACATCTACCCCTCGACTTTACCTTCCTCTCTCCTTCGTTCTCCAGTGCTTTGTCGTTTCCATCGAGATGGCTCCTCCGTTACGCTCTCGTAGGCCAAAGAATGGTCAACTTCGTTCCACGGCTCCCAGCAGTCGCCATACTCGCCTCTCTGGCACATCAAGTGCACATTCTCAAACAGCACGATCGTCCACGACGCAGACACCGCCATCAAGGGCTCGTCTACAAACTCCTCTCCGTGCCTCATCTTCTGACCCTAACCAACTGCCTGAGCCTTCATCGAGAATCCTACCGACACGAAGTGAGCACCAAGATGCAGAAGACGACCCGGATGATTCTGATTCGCTTGACGAGATCATCATGGCTGTGGATATGAGGGAGCGTGCTACTGTAGGATGCTGCTACTATGTGGCACGCGAGGAGAGAATGTTCTTCATGGAGGATGTAAAGATGGGTGGTGTTGAGGTTATTGAAAACCGTGAGTTTCGCTCATCCAAGGAATGGTGAACATCAATTATTTTAACGCATGTATGCAACTCACAGTGAGGTTATACATTAACCCTACCGTTATTCTAGTCAATATCAAGGCAGACGAGATTGTCATTGACAAATTAGATCCTGAAGACAAAGACCAGAACTCTACTGAAAGCGGTCGTTAGTTCAACGTATCAAACACGGCGATTTAGCTCAAACTAATTTCTTATTCTAGGTGATCCGTTTCGTCATCCGTACCTATTTGAATTGCGGCCTTCATCAGAGTTTGGCTTCGAAACAGGAAAGAATAAGCTGGTAAACTTGAACTTGAACTCCGATACTGGACCACAGGTCCGATTTGTCGTTCCCGGTGACGTTATTGCCGCAGAAGGGTATGACGGCGGTGGCATTGAAGATCGTCAAGGGCATCTACTTAGACTCTCAGGTTGGATTGATATGGAAAGTCATCTCACGGTAAATTTGTCTTCTGACTAATCTGGATTATCAACTAACACTCCAGAGGTCGGTTGTGCTGGAGCTCTGTTGTCATATCTGCAGAGGAGGCGTGCTGCTAAGTTTTTGCCAGGGGACGGAGCTGCACAGAACTTATTCCCTATATCAGTTTTGGAAATGTTCAGCTTGCAAGATACAATGTACGTTGTTGTTTTGATAGTACTATATTTACTAACGGGTTCAGGTTCATCAACTCAGAAACTTTACTTTCACTCCAAGTCATACAGTCCGAGTGCCACCCACACTCCCACAACCAAGGCCCTACCAAGACAGCATCTGGATCAAAAGAAGGGCTATCCGTATATGGCTTATTTCATCACTTGGCACGTACTCCTCAAGGCAAATATCTTCTTCGACAGTACTTCTTGCGGCCAAGCGTGAATTTGGCTGTCATCAATGAACGGCACGAGACCATTCATGCATTTCTTCGTCCAGACAACGCACAGTTTCTACAGAGCCTAACTAATAATTTGCGGGCTATCAAAAACATTCGGATGTTTATGATCAGCCTGAGAAAAGGCATTGGTGGAGGTCTCGGAAAAGGCAGTGGAATCGCAAGAAGTGTTTGGACGGGAATACGACAGTTCGTATTCCATGCACTCAAAATCAAGGACGCGTTCCAAGATGGCCAGGGACTGAACGATCTTCCAATAGGAAACAAGATTTCTGAGAAGTTCGAAGGCTATCATTTTGCGCAAGTTGGAAGGAAAATTAGCGAGATAATTGATTTCGACAGGTCTGCCGAGGAACTTCGGACTGTAATCCTCCCAGGAGTCGATGAGGAGCTTGATCAAATGAAACGAACTTTTAATGGTCTGGATTCTCTCCTTAGTCAAGTGGCCCGGAAATTGTCAGAAAAGATCCCATCTAGCTTACAAGAATCTCTTAACGTCATCTACTTCCCACAGATTGGATTTCTTACGACTGTCCCTTTAGATACCGCTTCAGGTACTGCAGTATATGAAGGCGGAATTGAAAACCCTTGGGAACGTATGTTCTCGACTGAGGAGCAGGTATACTTCAAGAATGATGAAATGAGGGAAATGGATGACCATTTTGGAGACCTCTATGGCATTATATCAGATCGCGAGATTGAAATCAGCTATGAACTCGCTCAGTTCATTTTAGAATATGAGGACCTGTTGACAACCGCATCGGATGTGTGTGGGGAGCTTGACAGCCTCGTTGCTCTGGCTCAAGGAGCAAAGCTCTACAATTTATCAAGGCCGCGGATGACTGATGAAAACATTCTTCGAATCAAGGGAGGTCGACATCTGCTGCAAGAGCTGGCTGTTTCATCTTTTGTTGCCAACGATACGCTCCTTGTCGGGGGTAGTGGCGACGATCCGGAGCAAAGTGAGGATGGGTTTCGCAGCACTAGCTCTCCTACACAATTCACATCAGCTCCCAAGGTTGGCCCGAATATGCTATTGATCACTGGACCAAATTACTCTGGAAAAAGTGTTTATCTGAAGCAGGTTGCCCTTATCGTTTTCATGGCCCATATTGGAAGTTTTGTTCCTGCGGAGAGTGCCAACATTGGGTTGACCGACAAGATTTTGACTCGAGTCTCGACCCGTGAGACTGTTTCAAGGATACAGAGCACCTTCATGATAGACCTCCAGCAGATCTCACTAGCTCTGTGTATGGTAACACGAAGAAGTCTGGTAATCATCGATGAGTTCGGGAAAGGAACCGAATCAAGTGACGGGGCAGGCCTGGCGTGTGGGGTTTTCGAATACTTGCTGAGCTTGGGGAGTGAATGCCCTAAAGTTCTTGGGACGACGCATTTTCATGAGATTTTCGAGGGTGGTCACCTCAAAGAGCGACCTTCACTCAGCTTCGGCCATATGGAGGTTCGAATCGACACGGAAGCGACTGACACCCAGGATCAGATCACTTATCTATACAAGTAAGTATACTTTTGATATTGAGGAACGAAATTTCTTAACTTTCTATAGCTTCCGGGAAGGCAGAAGTTCATCAAGTTTTGGGACATGTTGCGCTGCCATGAATGGAGTGCCTCTTGAAGTTGTCGATCGGGCGGAAGCGCTCATCTTGCTTGCTGCTAGAGGAGAAGATTTAGTCACTGCTTGCGTTATGATGCCGGAGGTAGAGGTGGTCGAACTTGAGGAAGCAGTAAGTATATACTCTTAGCAACAATTATACTTGTCTAAACGGCCACAAAGGAACGGGTTGCCCGAGAATTTCTAGAAGCGGACGTTAACAAGAATCCAAGGGGACTTCTCAGTGATATCTTGAAGATAGCAACCACAACTGGTTCCGAATCTTGATTTAATCAGTACGGACATGCTCTTGGTGGTTTCCATTTCGCAGAGGTTCGAGGGCTATCGAGGACATCATCGGCAGCCATGAAATTGAATGGTGGGCCGCTTCATGCTGTAACCCCATACTTGCTGAACGCCGGTTTCACATGCAGACAAGGATGCAGCATGTTTACTGAACATAAAAACGACTACCTAGGTAACTTAGACCTACCGGACCAAAATACGCGGTGACATGTCGGTTTCTGCATCATTCGGATGGTTACTCAAAACTAGAATACACGGGAATATACGACCATGTCCGAATAGATCTACTTAATCGCCGAAAGAGGATAGTAGATGTACATTTTACCTTGATTTGAATAAAGCAAATATATTTCGCTTACCCTTTGTTCATCATCTGATTCCCGTTCATGGGAGTCTTGTCACCTGCTTCCAATCAGGGCTCCACCTCACCCAAATATTTTGTCAGATTCCAATATGATGGCTCACCGCTGTGGACTAAGAGGTAAGACCACATATGTGCCAAGTACTAGGGACACGTCTTTCGTGACATCGGTTATTCCCGCTTCTAAGAGAGGACTTCTCTATTAGGACGTCGTACAACTGGGACTGAAGTACAAGTAAGCATGCTTGGCTTATGGTGATCTCGGGATAAATGAGAACAGGTCAATGGAATCGGTAGATCGGAGCTTTCAGGAAGCACGAAGGCATATATAGGAGATGACTCCCACTCTCATACGAACCCCGCAGTCTCAGGCGGCGTCCTTCTGCGGCGTTTCTTTTTACACCCCTCAACACCAACCCTACCTGAAGTCCTGTATGAGATATAGAGGATGAAATGACCATCGACTGGACAATCGTGGACGATGATATCCATGATATCTCTAAGAGATATTGGGGAGTGGGGTTACCCCCCTGAACCTTAAAATATCACACTTGGTGCGCGGCCACCCAACAAGAGACAACGATAATGCCTCCAGATACCGAAGAGCGATGCCTTACCTTGATTTGCATTCATCGGGTGTTGAACTTAAACCATACACCTCCGATAAACCATGGTTACTTGTAACTGGTCGGACAAACAGATGGTCATTGCAGAAGCAATCACCGACACTCGCAATGCCAGCACATTTAAACGAATCAACAGCCATGATGCACGAAGAACCACGTGTATACTATCGGACAATCAGTACGGGCATACTGTGCAAGTACTTGTCTTTCGAGCGTTTATGAAATCCCGAGCCAGGATTGAAGCATGTTGAAGATAAAGAGAGAAAGATACGAAAACCATCGGTCTTCTGCATTTCGTGAAGACAGCACACTGACAGGACGTATATTAACGGAATCCGAAAGAGGAAGACCTTGTGCAAAGCATAAATGGCATAGCTGGGATAGGAAACTTGACGAACTGCCGAATTTGGGGGCCAAGGTGTACCCAGAGAGGAGTTTATTATGGACGATTCAGAGTGGCCCCACGTGTCTACGGCTTTAAATTAAAAGAGATGGGAGGCAAATTGAAGATAATCTGTACGTATTGGGGAAAAAATATGGTCCGGATTGGGAAGAGTTGGTCTGGAATCGGGGTCCGTCGAATTTGGACCCGATGACGAGCTGCTCGACGTCGGACTCCGAAGCCATTTCGAATGACGTCGTTGCGGATGACGACTGGACAGAACACGACACACACTAAGCCAGGAGCCTGGAACTATGAGCAGGATGGGCAGTCCCGCTGATGTGTGGCCTTGTTACCCACCTGTCTGGGGACTGCTGCGCTAGAGCAGACGACGCATATCAAAGACATTGAATACGAAGCACGTACAATGGAGCTGACAACTTCAAAGAGACTCGAAACCGCCATTCTTCCTTCCTTCGCCTCATCGCTTCGTGAACACCAGATTACTCGGGAACGAGCTGTGCCTCCGGATTAAAAGTCGTTCTTCTTAGTCAATTCGAGGGATTCGAGGGATGAAGATGCGAGCAAGGTCGAACATGGACAAGGAGGAACGGCTAGCTTGATGCTTGATACACCAACGACGCAAGCTTGTCTGCAGTGGCATCTTCCGAGCCCCACGAACTTGATCTCGCACAAATCCACCCTGAGTTGGCGTGTATGGGTGTGTTTACTCGACCGAAGCCCGCAAGGATATCATCGCAAACCGTAGGCATGAAGCGGTACGCATTCCCCCAGCGAATTCCCGCAATAAATGACCTTAACGATCAGCCTATCTCCGGGGACGTTGATGGATCCTTCAATGAACCATGTGGCCATCTTCTTCCGTGCCCTTTGCGGAGATTCAACCTGGAGTGCTCTCGAGGACAAGATGTTATTCACCAGACCTGCCCAAAATGTTCAAGATCATTACTGCACATGCTCCCCGCCGCCATGCGGAGACCCTGTGGCATCCTAGTATATCGTCTAATAAGACCCTGCAGATTGATTGTATCATTATCGTAAAGCTGCCCGCAACGCCACCGGTTTCCGCACGCTGGCCCAGTTTGAAGCCTGAAGCTGGGGCCAATGAGCATCACATCCTCAAGCGACACCAACAATTGGACCGCATATTCATGGTGATCAAGAAGCAAAATTTCCCCAATCTGATTGCTCCGAGGAGTAGGATCTTATTGTATCATAGGGACTGGATAATGTCAAACCCTATCAGTGGCAAGTTGTACAGCACGCCCTCAACGTGGACCGACGCAAACAACCCAACATCCTGTCGCAGCAGTTTTAGGATTGCAGAAGCCCGAGATGAACGTCATCACTTACACAACCAAGGCATCGAGCATGCGTTGTGGCGACTGGAGCTCAAGACTGAGCCGAGTCGTTGATTTTGAAACAGTGCAATTCGAATCTGGTTGACCATAAGCTATGTAGTGAATTTTCTTCGCTTACCTTTACCCGATTGATGGCATAGTCAGCAATTCGTTAGGCGTCAGTCAGCTTATCTGTTTCGGATATTTCCCATAACAGACTGAAGAGATGCTTTTTCAAGTATCGCTCACGTATTTGAACTGTTGTATATTCCTATATGATGCGGGCCTTGCATCGAGACGGAGGAGTCAATGAGCTGAGAACCACCCCACGTCCGCACTTAGATGATCCTGCAAGAAGGATCGTCAACAATTGAAGAGGTGCATACGGAACGTTGCGAGAAAGACTAGGACTCCTCCAGAGCCCTGAGCAAGTTCAGAGATAAGGGCAGGCCAACAAACACCGTTTGGATGTGCCGCTTCCAGGTCTTCTTCCAAATGACCGTCGAAGGATTCACATCCTGGACGGATTGTGACACAGACGTGACCTTTGCAGCTTCTCGAGTGGGCTCGAGCACAATGCAAGTGCTATGTACATACGAACATCGACAGAAAATCATACCATTTCTATGTCTACATGAATCCTGAGTTAATTGAACGTGTTGGAAGGTCTGGTTGTTGGCCTACCGACCGAAAACGCCTCTCAAAGGATCTACCCACAAGCTTTCTGAATGGAAAGCCATCATGCAGGGCGTGGGCAAGTGGCTCAAGGATCGGGGAGAAAATGGACTACAAGGTGGGTCTATTACACATCTGGTTTCCAGGTAGTTCAGATAGCATCTAATAATACGAAGATTAGATTTAACGGCGAGTTTGAAGTGGTGAAGATCTATGGATAGCGGGGTGGAGCTATTCGCGTTCATGGACGGTGGTTTATTTTGGTATCCCATCCCCCCAGCAGGCCGCAGAAGTGCCGCCAAGTTCTAAAAGCATTTCAGTCAGGATGGATGATGCATGGATGGATGGGTGGATGGATAGGGAGTTTCCGCGAGGCGGAGCGAAAAGCGAAATGAAAGTCGCCCAGCGCAGTGGAGAGCATGCATGCTGCGAGACTCAATCTAAACCTGGGGCCATTTTCATTTGGTAGCTGGCAATCGGCATGGACAATGGCATAATGGGTTCAAAGGCACTGTGCACGACCGTGTGTTAAAGGTCTGCTTCTGCTTGAACATGTGTTCGTGATGGGCGGTCGTGGTCCAGGTCCACAGCAAGCACTGGGCACGCACGCACACGCACAGAAGGTGGGATAGAATACGGAATATCTCTCGGCCAGCGGCAGCGGGACAGGAAGGGAAGGCGGCGCAGGGCGGCGCGAGGGAGCCATAAGCTTCAAGCCACGAATCCTCCCGCGCTCAATCGAGGAGGATGATGGGGGGATGTGGTGGAAGGGTAAGCCCTACGACATATGGGGTGGGATTCGACGAAGACGCGGCCGAGAGAGGTGGTGGTGAGGGCGAGAGAGGGCGAGGGCGAGGAGGGTTAGGTTAGTGAGAGCGGTGGTGGAGCACTGACACTGGCACGGGCACTGGCGCTGGCACTGACGACGGCCG
>AJFL01000200.1:0-14550 GCA_000467735.1 Rhytidhysteron rufulum CBS 306.38
ATGATGATGATGATGATGATGATAATGATGGAATAGTCAAACACGATAAATCAGGTCTTTATACTCACCCACCCACCACCATCGATCGACTCATACCTAAGGTTGACGCATACCTGCTTTCCAATTCAATTGACATGCATACAAACCGTGGTAAGGCGTGCTCAGCCCCTCAGCCCTTTTGTCGTCGTCGTCGTCGTCGTCTCATGCAGGCACCTAGGCAGACATATTGATAGCGTGTCACTTAGGTATAGATGGACATGTTATTGGCTGCAAGTAGGCTAGCTTAGCTGCGAAATGGGGTGGGAGGCTGAGAAAGCACGAATAGGCGCTGTGCAAGTCATCCCCGAGCATGGCTTGTGGTGGCTTTTTTTCTCCGAGGCTGGTGGGTGTGGGTGTAGGTTGTTCTTCTCCGACTTGCGGATGAGTGTTCGTTTTCACCGAGTCTAGGGCTACTTGCGAAGCGCGTAGAATAAGAGGGGTGATGAGTCACCCCATCCCCAGTACATTTACCCCATGTGGCTTGGCATCAACTACCGCTATACTTGATTCGATGGCTATCTTACAAAGCAAAGCATACCACGAGTTTCGTATATCGCAAACCATTCCACTTACAATCCATGGCGTTCCCGCGTCGCTTGTTTCTTCTATGACTGTGGAGAACAGAAATCGCTCAAAGGGCGGGGAAAAGAAAACTTGGAATTACATGTCTTGGCAGCTGCATTTTAGTCATCATACAACAAGTAAGTTAACGTTAAAGGGCGTGGGTACGAGTAGTCAGCTTTATAGTCAGAAAAGCCTCGCTTGTCAATGCTTTATATGGAATCCTAAAGCTTCTTTGATTCATGCTTCTGACATCTGGCCCCCACTCCTTGGAACTATCTAATCCGGTAAGAGACAGTCTCCGTGCACTAATTCAACAACATGGAAAGTGTTCAACCGGTTGTTTCGTGCATGATTTTGATTAGAAATGCAGATGGATCGAATCATTCTTTGAAAGCTTTCAGCCAGAGCTTAGCGGAAAGGGAATCGTAGCAGGCGATTTGTATCCATTCTTTCCCACGGCTCGAATGCCAAAGACAACATTGTCCTTGCTCAGAGGAAGCGTTACGGTATTCACTCTTCCTACATTGACTGCATGCGTCCAGAGAGGCGCTGTCGTCGGTCTCCAAACCACTTCATAGCCTTCCAAATCTGTATCGTTACTAGCCCTCCACAAGAACTGAGAATCATTACTCAACAACGTTGAATTGACGGTAACGTTCTGAACCACCCCAGGAGCATTGGCTAACGACCATAACGTAGCAAGATTGACTTTGGCCACTCGGGCGACGAAATCATAATCCACGAACTCCAGCAGATCTCCGTATTGCAATCCGTTCTCTACTCGGACGTTTTGATGCTGGTGAGCGAAGTTTTCGTTCGGTTCTGTGAATCGGACGGCTGTATAACCTTGCTGAAGGAAGGAGGAGTGATCGCCTCCTCGGAGATATCGGTCTAAACGATAAACCATGGCTATGTTCATGCCCGTTGCATTATTTGCTGCTACTTCAATGGCAAATCGACCAAGTTCACGCGCAGGAGAATCGTTCTCTCCTCCGATGGTTAATCGTCTCGACGCAACCGAGGAGGGTTCAGTCAATGGAGGTCCTTGAGCGAAAAGCCGAATGGTATAAGGATCCTTCTGGCCTCGGTCTCCGGTGGAGGAGCCCACAATGTCATTATTCAACATGCCCTCAACATTAGTGCTTGCGTTCTTCAGAGTCTGTGCAAGGAAAGCTGACCCGTACAGGCCCTGTTCTTCGCCTGCAACGGCTCCAAATATGATTGTTGCTCTTGGTTTCTTCGCTGCCATGATACGGCAAAGTTCCATGGCCACTTTTTAGTTAGCAAAATCCCCTAGAGTCGAATATAGCTTACCAGCAACACCAGAGGCGTCATCGTTCGCACCCGGTGCGTCAGAGGTGTAGTCGTTGGGATCCGTGGCTCTGGTATCATAATGACCGGTAATCACATATACCCTCGAAGGATCAGATGAACCCTTCAGCGTCGCAATCACATTGCTGATTTTGGTCGGAAAGAGGATCCTTGATGCTAACCCCTGAATATAACCAGGAACCGTGATAGTCATTCTACCCTCAGAAGCCTCAGCAAAGCGTCGCATTTCTGAGGCTATCCAATCTCGTGCTGCGCCTATGCCACGATTAGGATCCGTTTGATTAGACATTGTATGTCGCGTGCCAAAAGACACCAATTTCGTAATGATTGCTTTGACGCGTTCCGGGTCTACCTGTGCTAGCATTTCTTGCAACTCGTCGTCTGCGGCTTGTGGGACCAATTCCCGGCCGATCTCAGATGGAGGCCATGCTGCGTTTGCGCACGAGGTGTAATCGCTTGCGTTTGCGGCGACTGGGACTTGTAGAGCTCTTGGAAGAGTTATGTGATTGGCCCATGTCGTGATAACTGATAGCTGAAGGGGAAGAAGTAGCAGACGCATGTTGGAATACGAGAAGGAAGTGCGGAGACATGAAGTCCAAATTTCGGAGACTGTGCTTTACCTTAAATATATTTGAACTTACCCGGCGGGCGGAACTGCATACCTACCTAAGTCTTCCAAGGTTTGCAAGGCTCTATATCTTGAGCTTCTGTTGTGGGTTAGATATGGAGAGCATGCCGACACCCCCTCATTTGATAAGTACAATGAAGTCACACTTCAACCCCTCGGAAACGTAACGACCGGCTCTGGGGTCATCATGGGAGCTCAATACTTGATTAGGAAGGTGGGAGGTTTCTTGTCTTGCGCCAAGTAAAAAGAATCTTGAATTATCAGTAACCTTGATTGCCATTGTAGAGACTGCTTGTGATGGCTGCTTTTGCGAAGGTGATGAGGAACAAGTCGTGCGAGATGGAAGGAAGATTGGACGATAACTAATCGCCGGGTGCTTAGTCATCCAGGCCTGAGGCATGTGCATCAAATCCTAGATTTCAAAAAATGCTTTAGTCTAGCCACCATCGAATAGATATAAACAATATCAGACTGATTAAATATGGATGTATTAAGAAGTACCAATAACTAATAAACTATTCGACAAGCACTATCTTATAGGCTTAGGTTAGGTACGTTCACACACCTGGGCATCCACCAAGACCTCAGCCGCCTAACACGCATCTAGCCTAGCGCCCAAATCCCACTTTCCACATCTTCTCTCCTCCACCAACACACCCCCAAACGTCCGCCCTCTATACAACCTCTCCAATCGCAATCATGGTTTGTCCCCTCTAAACCCACTCCCATCACGCCTCCAGCAAACAACACACGCCCGTACCAAGCTCCTAGGCTGTCGTCTCCACTACGCCGCTACCCCCGAAAACCCCTACGCCTCCACCTCATTTAGCGCAAACCCCTCCGAATATAACCGCGAAAGCTACACCTTCAGTGAATAATTCTTCCTAAACTAGACCTCAGCACAACTAAATAATTTCTTCAATTATAAAAGAGTAGTATCAAGGAATTAAGGTAATAAAGGGAAACACTAAAAAGTACTTAAAGAAGGCTTTATAGTATTACGAATATATTCTTATGTGAAGATACCTACGGACCTCAGGCAGATGGGAAGGAGAAAAAGGGAGCTTCTTGAGCATGGCATTTTCTACAATTCTTGTTATATATTTGTAAGTTTACACCAAGAGGATCCCATCGTCCCGAAAGACCGGGTGTTGTTAGCGAGGCGTTCCAGGCGTATGATATCATGCAAACTTAATTCAAGAACCGGATTTTATAGGAAAATGAAGCATCGGGCTTGCTGGTTTGAGCATGTGTTCCTCTTTTTCTCTATTAATTTTTTGAAGTGCTACATACGATACCAGACATATGACTACCTAGATGCATATTCGACCAGGCGGAAGACAAACCCATCTATTAAAGCCCATCGGAAGAAAAATTAATTAGAAGGCAAACCGCATACAAACATGAATATGCCGTGATGTGTTGCAAAAAGCAGACAGAAGCAATCAAGTGCGCCTCATGCAAAATGAAACGAAATCAAAGGATGCCGAAAATGCAAAATGCGTTATCCCGGTGCCTGTGTACATCTCCAACTTTTGTATCAATGCTCAATCATCTAGAAGGGAACCATATACTGTTGTTGCTCAAGCGACTGCAAACGCTGCTCGATATGGTCCGTCTCATGTAAAAGTTCATTCCTGAACTCCCTAACATCCTCATGTATATGAGCAATCTGACTTTCCAAGTCCCCGAAAGCAGGTACAGGAAGTCCGATATCCATAGTCATTTGCGGTGTTCTCGGTGTCCTTGGAGTGGCGGCAACGACATCATAAGATACAGGACATAGCCTGTAATCTGGTGCTGATGCCCATCTTCGAATCGAGGGTCGTGGCCTCGTGATACCGTAGTCGTAGTCGAGGGTAGGGGAAATCCGCATCAGGTATTCGATAGGTGCTTGGAGGACCGGACCGATGGACGATGACATGCCGAACTGCTCGAAGTCATAAATGAAAGGAGCGAAATGGAGCATGTAGTTTGCTAGACTAGTCTCGGGGATTTGATGCTGCAGATTGTAGATGGCGATGCACCAGACCAGAAGCCCATTCAACGGTTCCCGAGCAATTAGAAGCCTCACTTTTGATTCAAAGAAGGCCGTCACGACCTTGACGAATCGTGGAGATCCATAACAAGAAGCTAGCATGGACAGGATGTAGAAGTATTTTCGACAGCGATCGAAGCCAGGAGATTCTCTCATGTCCCTGTTCATGCGTCTCGATAGGGACAGTGTAACCTCGGTATGGAATTGTTCCACAGACGTGCCACATTTTCTGAGCAGATTGAAGACGTTTCGTAATTGATCGTTGATTTCTCTTTGGCCGATTCCAAAATACCTGAGTTCAGGAGCGAGTTTGCTTGCCAATTGAGGAATATCGACCGCCCCCAGGCAGAAAATCATCTCGTCTAACCCAGGTAAGCATCTGTGAAGCAACGAGTTTTCGACATGAATTTTGCCACGGTGGGACAGCACAGGAACTAAGGCTCCATGAGTTTCGAAGACGGGGCTCATGAGCGGCTGAGAATAAACGAGTGGACCTGAGGAAAAAGCCATCAGTTGGAAGGGTGAGATATGAGAGGAAGAAAGAAATAAGGAGATCAACACTTTGAGATGAACACGTGTTGCTGAAACTAGACTTTCGATTCACGAAAGGTCGCTGCTTTGAGTTTCGTAGAAGAAAGATCAGCACCATAGATATAGGAAGCGAAGCGGCCTCGTGGCACGTCCCAAACGAGGCTTGTACTGCCCCAGAGACCTTGATGGAAGGCTCGCCGTTTCACAAGAGATGTTTGTCGATAGGTAAGTGATCATGTCAAGACACCGCCAAGGTCAACGTGGATGGGAAGCCTGATAATAGCAAACCAAAGGTTGAGCCAGTAGGAAGCAAGCCGACCTTCGGATTATTTGCGTTATCCAATCGGACAAACCTATTTCTCGGAAACAACCGAACTGCTACTCAATTCACCGCCATGTTGAGAGTTTCTGCTGCTCTGATTGAAGGGATGACTGATCCCACAGTATCATTTCCGATCTGCAAACTGCCACCGTCTTCGATCTCGTCATGGTCGGGGGCTCGGCCAACATATCTAACGGAAAGAAAAGGTTGGATGTGCCTCGAAGAAAATGTGACCTGTTAATGTTTTGGTAGGACTCACGCTAGGTTCTAGAAACTAAACGAACGCCTTGACTTTGTTAACCGTACAACTTATAGTTACAGTGAGTGTATCTGTGGCCCAAGAATGCAGTGCCACATACCAAACTGTTTTCGTGGTAAGCTAACATCGACACCTACAAGATACCCCCACGCAAGTTAATGGTGTTACGATCAATGCTGCGTAAACATCATCAGCTCAACAGATTGCTTTGCGAACGGGTGGCACTATAAGGAAGGTCCGGGATTTCTTAATCTGGGTTAGCGGAAGCAAAGAGCTTAAAGAGGGTACAGATGCACTTGATGTCAGATGCTGAGAAGGAGTTCTGTAAGTCACAAAGAGATGGCGAAGTTGGAGGTGGCACGTTAAGTAAGGAGACGTGGGGTTTAGTATCTACGTACGTGCCCAGGTCAGAAGATGGGCTAGAACTAAAGAGGTTTAGCGGGAACCTCTGACTTCATTTCGTGTTTACAGTCATTCACCAACAATACATCATGCGTGAAATGAGTCTCACCCTCGGACACTGCCAGACTCCGAAGAAATGCAAGCAAGACTACAGCGCCACTCTCGGGCTACCATGCAAAGTAGAGTTTGCTGAATCCGAAGCAATCAATGCCTTATCATTTCCGTTGTCAGGTATCTATAATCTTCGCAGCCTTGTTTCTCTTTTGGTTGGCTTGTTGGATTTCCCGTGCGATTCTTTATCGGTCAAACATTTTGCTTGAGGTTCAGCGGAGACAACAGTCTTGTCACGTGGGCCATCCATTCGGACATTCATTTCATCGTTCAGATGGCCATCTCACGTTTCAGCTGCTCTTATGATTCGTGATTTCAGATCGCATAATTCACATATGCTGGTAATGTTGCTCAATAAGTATACCTTGAAGATATCCTCATATGTTCGGCCCAATCCTACGAGCGATGTTTTCGCAGTCCATCCCTACACATGAATGGGTTGCAGACTCTGCCGCAATAACTCATATCTGCAATAACCTTTCTCTCTTCCATGACTACGTCCCAAAGTAGTCCACCATTAAAGGCTGTGATGATACTGCTACATTACCAGTTGATGGCATGGGAAAGGTTAGATTGATACTACTCACTTGATTATAGTGGAAAGTCAGTATCGAACTTTTAACCGTCTGCTACGCACTAAAAAGTCAATGCAATATTGTTTACTTGCCCTTCTTTGTAAGACTTAGATTAATATGTCCTGGGAAGGCGACAAAACTCATCTTATATTGTTCGATGCCTCCGGGGGGGGGTTTTGTCTTCGCTATTCGGAAACACCGACTGTATTGTTTCAACGTCAGGTAAAGCTCCCAGTCGCCAGCAGAACCCGTTAACTCAGTCCAACTACTTCAATCTTGGCTTCTTGCTTTTCTAAGATAATGAACATAAAGTTTCGTAGTAGTTACCTAAATGTTTTGCCTTCCGATCATGCAGAAACAACCCAAAAAGTGTACAGTACAAAGTCATTAGATTAGGCGTCATTTACGGAGGTGCCTTTCAAAAGTTTCCGGGTACCCTCCTATGATACCGCTTTGTTACAAGAATTGGGTCCGCTCAGTAGCCAGCTCTAGGCGCCTCCTACCTCTTTATGTTAAGGTTACCTGGATACTTTTGAAAGGCACCTTTGTGAGTATGACATGACCTCTGTCTATTTTGATTAGCTCAAGAACAGTCTGCTGCCTTGACGAAATAAGGTTATTTTAAGTGTTTCATAACCTTAGCCCCGTAAGTCTTGGCATATATGAATATCTTTTACCTTCACCTACACCTACTTCCTCCTCCTCTCCACCACCACACTTTCTTCAAGCACTTCTTCCCCGATCGTCAACATCTCCAAGCTTTCCATCTTCTATCCATCTACCGACAATTTCTTCGTGATCTATCTATCCCATACCTTAACCCGAAATGGCTACAGAAGTGATGTCTTCCCCCGTCAAGGATTTCCTTGAGAGTCCATGTGTGAGTTTCAATCAATTTCGCTTTGGATTTACTGGGCACAACTGATAGCAAATTTAGGACTCTGGCATTGGTTCTCAAGCGAGCACTGCTTCCGATAAGAAGGTCAGTAACAATTCGCTTCCCACCTCATCTACCACTAACCTCAATAGACTCCCGATCCCAAACCCGCTGCCGTCAAGAACGAAAAAGGAAGTGACGATGAAGAGGATGCTGCCAACGATACGGAAGAACTCAAGCCTTCCACCCCCAAGCGTGGCCGCAAGCCCAAGCCAGCTACCGTCAAGAACGATGAAGGTAGTGATGGCGAAGAAGACGCCAACGACACCGACGAACCCAAGCCTTCTACTCCCAAGCGCGGTCACAAGCCTAAGACCACCGCCGCTCCAAAAACACCCAAAGCTGCAAAGACTTCAAGGACCCCCAAGGACCCTAAGACCCCTAAGACCCCCAAGTCTCCTGAAACTCCTAAGACTCCAAAGTCCGTCAAGCGCGCTGCCAATGATGAAGACGACGACACGCCCGTTAACGAGGCTTCTCCTGCTAAGAAGAAGAGAGTAAGTATCTTCAAGATCACCTCATAGTGAATTCAAGCTAACAAGCTGGGTTACAGACCTCCACACGTATGGTCAAGGTAAGCCACCATCTCCAAGTACTACCAGACACCAACACCTTTCGCTTTTCACCTTCACCTCCTCTTCTACCATCAGACCTACATAAAACTAACCTCTCGCCCCAGGCCTCCATGAAAATCTCCACCAACATCAACGAACTCAGCACCGCCGACCGCCTCCTCATCTCCCTGAAAGACGCCGGCAGACCCTGGGCCGAGATCAACGCAGCCTGGAGCGCCGCGACCGGCGAAATGCCCGGCAAATCCACGCTTCCAAACCGCTACGCGCGTCTCAAAGCCAACCTAACGCAAATGTCGCAAGAAGACCTTGATCTAATCCTCCCCGCCTACCAGAAAGTCGTCGACAGGTTCGAGCGCGAGAAATGGGAGCTTCTGAAGAAGCAGTTGGTTGAGGATGGTATGACCGAGGAATATTCGACTCAGTCTATCATGAAGCAGTATAAGAAACTGGTTGAGGCTGCTGCGGCGAAGGAGGCGGCTGGTGAGGAGAGGGAGGCTAGCCAGGAGAAGAAGGCTGATGCTGTTATGGAGGCTGCTATCAATGATGTTCGTAAGAATGAGGATGCAAATGAGGATGCGAACGAGGATGAAGTCTAAGTCTCTCCACTCACTTCGTATCCGTCCCTTTTTCCACATTCACTCGTCGACACCAGCATTGATATTCTCATTTCCGGTATCCTGCAAACCGTATCCTTAGCTCACACCTGCAAGCACAACTTGTCGCATGCTCGCTTGTCTGCTTGATACATCGCGATATCTTTCCCATCATCATTACAATTTCTTATCATTTCGGATACACGCTTTTACATTCAGATCCCCTTATCTTATCCAGCTGGCGTCATTCATTCTATCAATTTAATTTGGTATTTATTGTTTCACGGCGCGACAAAGGGATCGGAATTATCAATTACACATATGCATGGTTGAACCTGGTTTGGTTCATCAGCAATATATCGGGCGTTGAGGGTAGTTATGGATCATGATGGATGAATGGCTCCGTCTTTCTTTGGCTACGATGCATAGCTGGAGTTGGATGAGGGTTGGAGTACTTAGGTTCAATTGATTGGATGGCATTCGTTTATTTGATATTTCTTGTGACTATGAGTTCACCACGTGAGGATACTTGATGATTTAAAGCATTACATGTGAGCTCTTTGGCTAATGCCATGTGTTGATCTTGTGGTGAAGGGGATCGAGAAAAATACTCCCTCCGTCACAAGACCCTACGGAGCGGTAGCAGAAAAACGTAGCGGATCTCCTAGATAGAAAAGCCTTCATAACTAAAGCCTGCAAACAAATAAAAGCATATCTTTCTACTCATACGCAAGCTGAACAATTTCTCTTGCTCTTGATCCATACTTGACGCGCAGCAAGCATTGTTAACCTACCAGCGGTGAAGTTGGGTGATGTAAATGACGTAACCCAATGAAGTTCTCGTCACTCCCTCAAAACACCAATACAAAGCCCACGCAAAAACACAAATAATTCCGGACAAAAAGAAACAAGCACCTACAATGTCCAAAAAAAGTCAGTGAATATCAAAAACAGTTCCCATAGGCAGGCAACCGAAGTCACCGCTGGTACGTCTGCGGGCTCGAACGCGACACTAGTATTTTCGCTGGATGACCCGAAGGTTTTGCGCAGGAGTTAACCGCTAAACCACTTACTCTATATACTATGCTTTGTCCGGCTTGGGGAATCGGATCATTTATTGGGATTATATAGGCCTTTTCTTCGTCTTGGCCTTTTGCTTTACTGTCTGTGGGCGGGTCGGAAGAACTGGTTCCAAGACGCGTGCTTTTGTTGACATTAGCGACGGCAGCATGGTGTGAATGTCAGACTCACCTGCGCGCGGAGATTGCCAAGCCCTTGGACTTGATTCTTGTTTTGCCTCAACATACAATCCGACACCAAATCCTACCCTTTCACCAGTACTGCATCCTTTCCCTCTTGACACCCATTACCTAAACAGATCCAAGGATGAACAATTCTTCCACTGCGCGTGAGCCCGCTGGCGCCGCTCCCGCCCTCAATACCATGCCGACACCAGCACCAGCACAGCGCGCTGGTTCGAAGCGCTCGGCAGAAGACCCCGACACCAACCAAGCAAAGAGGCGTCGCATGGCGCCCATGCAAGGCGATGGTAAGATGGACCCTTTGTTCAGCCATGTCCACGATACTGATACGGGGTCGTTGGCCGAAGGTGATGATGAGCTCAGGCCGATGGGTTCTACATCACCACCATTAAGGATCTGGACCCCGAACATCAAGCTAACTGAGAATCCAGATAGCGACAAGATATTCCTCAAAGGAACCGGCCAGACTATTTCAATGGAGGACGCCATGAACATGGCTGAGCTCATGACGCATCCAGAGGGTGGACACGTCCCGAACAATCCAGATATCCGTTGGGAGAAGCTAGAGCCTGCAGCGTCTGTAGAGACCAAGGGTCCGGAAACTGTCTCCGCAGGTGATGTCGAGAAGGGCAAAGAGAGTAAGCAGGCCTTGCTCCAAGTGAAACTGCGATGGTGCTGATCAAGACTAGGTGAAGCCATCCAGAAGCCAGCCATGGTAAATCATGCTACCGAGGCACCAAAACCAGCCGTGATGGTCGAAAGCCTTCTTAACCCGAACCCTCGACCTACTCGTACGAAGAATCCTGCACCAGTTGCGATACCCAGTAAACCAGCTACACGGGCAGCAGCGCCAAGAGTACCATCCTCAAGGGCCAGAACGCCTCTTCCTGAATCTCGAACCCCAAGCGTAACCATTGAGCGCCAAAACGTCCTTCTGCGAGAACTTGAATACCCCCCATACACTCCGGAAAAAGGATTTCTCTGGAGGTGCATCGATTACGCCAAGGACGAAAAGCATGTACATGAAAACTGGTATTGTTCCCACATACACATCAAGTTGATACTTGGCCAACTGTCACCCCTCGCGAAACACCCCAACCCTCCTCCGGATGATGATTCTCTCAAGGCTGAAGTATTTCGGAGGGCGAGCCAATTCGCAAGGCATCCAAGATGGAAGGAGGAAAGGGTCGAATTTTGGGTCGAAGATATTCCTATGATCAACAAACATATCGAGATGCAGATGAAGGGCCTTATTCAAAGTATTGACTGGTGGAATGTTCCTGTACTGGATGGTCCATCCGCGAAGAAACACCACCCATGATCTCGTCTTACGGGGGCGACAACGATCGAATTCCCCATGACTAATCTTCTTTAATACCTATTTCCAACTCTTTCTACACTTATCGAGAAGGCTCAAACGGCTAGTTTCCGATTCCTATTGTTGTAAGACTGATTTGGCTCGGTCGGTGCATGATAGGACGGCATGAGCGGCTCGTCGGTCGAGATGAGATGGAATCCAAGTCGAAGCGCCCTAATCAGTCCGATATCGTCACGAAGAACACATTCACAACCAAGATCCGGATGGAAAAGAGATGGAAAGAGAGGATGGAAAGGTTTTGCGTTGAATTAAAGTTTAGGTTCACTTCGCCAAGCGATCTCGGAATTGTGGATGTCTGAGCGTTTTGCATTGTTCGGCTAACTATATCGAGTAAGAACTGACGACATGCTTCACATCCTTGTTCCTGGTGAACGATTTTGTATTGTTTTTGCGGTTTTCCCGTTATTTTGGGGCTCTTGGGCGCTATATTTTCGTTAGGAGATACATTTGTGGATGCTTGTTCCGTCCCATTCTTTTCTCCAATCACCTTACTAAGGCGGCTTCCGTTTACCTACATCTTGTGTAACTTCGATTTAAGCCGAAGCATTACTATTCGATCCAGTAGCATTGCAGGTGGACCCATGGTTCATCATGGCTAAGTTTGTAAAAACATCATTTTTGAAACAATGACTGTCATCATCATGGTGAATTTCGTGCATTTCACGTCATAGAGTTCTTCCTAACTTAATCTCCGCCAAGAACGAACCAAAGAAGTATGCGACTTGATCCAATGGAGGCGGAAGAACTTATCTTGGAGAGACTCTGATTCGCTCACTATGTTCAAGAAAAATCATTATTTTACGTACACGCGCCTCACCCCGCCTGCCGATACGCTGTGGCGCGAAAATGCCAAGTGCATTCACTTAGGAGTCAAGCATCGCGCCATCTCTGTTGTGCCTCTGAGATGGCCGTGAACGAAGACCTCGTTAACTTGAAGAATCTATTGCGCCAACTCCAGATCACGCTAAGCGAAACCATGCGAATAAAAATGTGCCTCCCAAAAAAAAACGGTTCGCGAACATCGGACTAATCAGCAAAGTAATCACGGTACAGTCCGAGCTTCTAGAAACAGCGTGACCAATGACAAGAAATATGCTCATGAGACATGACTTGCGGTGTGCGGAGCGCTTTCAGTACCACGACCGCCTGACGATGGAAAGGCCAATAATACGTGTGGCGCAACAGAGAGCTCAATGGCGGTCACCCCAGCCCCGTCACCGCTTTCTGGATTTCGTCAGGCAATGGTGATAATCATGCCTCATCTACAATCCCTCAAAAACCTTCCCGACCTTTCAACCCACTTTTTCTTTTCCTGACTCGCAATCACAACGGTCGGCCTCTCTTGTTTCTCCTCTAGAGAAGAAGAGTTGCCGACACCAAGCTGGCAAAGCCTTTGGTTCTTGTTCTCATCTACTGCGACAGCCACGGTGTTTCTTGTGATACGAAAGCTTGAGGGCAACATGGACTACGACTCAGGCGGCTCGGACACCTCTACGGTCTACACGAACGAAGACTTCCAATGGTTGATGAAACTACAAGGTTAGTCAAGGCTCCTCGAGATCAAAGGTAATTGCTCACCTATCTCACTAGGGAGCCTTGCGCATGAAGAAGGGCAACACAACGAGAGTCCCTTCATGATGCCCGATCAACATTACCCGACACCTGCAGAGTCCCCAACCGACCAAGGTAAGCAATCCCATATCCCTCAATTCTTCGCTGCGTTTCATGAACCTCGAGACTAATCGACTCCAGGAATGATGTCGAAGAGCGGATTTGGTGGTCCTGACTTCTCCGGTTGTTTCGCCCAGCCATACCCAGTCTCGAAGATCGATCCTGCCTTGCTGCCATATTCGCAGAACGGAGATGGAATGGAGTACTCGTACCAGCACGGACTTCCTAGCCCAAAGACTCCGTATTCCGGACTCACGTTCAACGCCAATCCGTACCCCCGAAAGTTGGCGATTGAAGCAGCACAGCCAGGAAGTAACCCCATCGAGACTCAGCCTCCAGCCCCAGAGCTAAGCGACTCCGCCATCGAGAAGCAGCCTAAACAGAACACCTGCGTTGGAAAGGTTATCGGCGAAATTGATCCTCCACCTACCCAAATGAAAGTAAAACCGAAAGCGAAGCCAAAAGCGAAGCGGCTGCCGAAGCTGAAGCCAAAGCCACCTCTCAAACGTCCTGGGGCAGGAACTTCCGATAACTCCAAGAAGCGAAAGCTGTCCGATGATGACAGTCCTGAAGTCGATACTCAACCTCCTCCAAAGCTGCCTAAAGAATCCCATCCCCAGGACATCGACATCCCCCCACCGGATCATGTCGAGGAGGACAAGCAGGAGCTCGAGCGAATGAAAGCATTCGCCAAGATGCGCAGTTCCTATATCGGGTCCTACGAATCCTTTTGGATGGTTTATTTCCTTGAGGAAAAGAGAAAGAGGCAGGAAAAATTGGGTTTTCCCAGCTTCCCTTCCACCATGGAGGATCCTCCCAGAAAGAGAAAGAAGAAGGTCGTTGTCGTTGACGAACCAAAAGCAACGGCCGACCTCCCTGACTTCTGCATGAACTTGCCTCTCTTCTGGGCCCGAATGCAAAATGTTTTCGGTACTGGCGGTTCTTCTGCTCAGGCTGAGCCAACCCGATTCGAAGAAGTACAGGAATATAAGGAGGCTAGCGTCGGCCAACAGACCTGTGCCGGACCATCCCAGGATAACAACGTAAGGACCAATTGCTCCTCCGGAACCCCTTCTATGAGGCTAAATAGGAAATCTAGATCGGAATTTGATGCTGCGCTCCTCTCTTCATATCTCGGATACTTTCAAGTGAACCTGGGACCCCATTACCAGCCTGGACCGGTTGATTATGGTGTCTCCAGCGTGCTCAAGTACAACGCCGAAAAGAATTGTTTGGAATAAAAGTGGTGCCTGGCGTTCGGCAGTACGGGAATTTACAAGAGACGATTTTGGCTGACGACTGGCGATTGACGATTGACGATTGACGATTGACG